>JASDQU010737852.1:169684-185725 GCA_032191745.1 Picea mariana
ATCATTAGTACCATGCACCCATTGCGTCTCCTCCCATTCCTCCAGAAACAATCCCCACACCAATGGGACCCTCATTGGGGATCCCTCACCCTAACGCAGAACCACCTCTTCATATCCCTCGCATCCCATTGCGTAGGAATGTCCACAACCCATAGGCTAGGGTAGCTCATAATTACAGTTTGGTTGATGACTTAACACAATCCCCGGTTGCCATGTCAGTCTTAGAAGTCCTTCAGACATGTCCCACTCAGCAGAAATCATTACTTTTCGCCTTGGGGGTAGTCGACCCCATAGATACTCGACTCATTACATTTGATCTCGACAGTGGAGAACCTCGCCTTCCCACTCTAATCACTTTTCAAATCCCAGTAAAAATTTGGAACATTACAGTTCATTGGTGCATCATCGATGAAGGTGCATCCACATGCATTATGTCCAAATCTGTATGGCAGAAACTTGGTTCCCCCGAACTCATACCATCTGCCATTACCTTACGNACATTGAAGTTATCGATGCCCCACTCGATTATAATATCCTGTTCGGTCATAGCTACATGTATGCTATGAAGGAAGTTGCCTCTTCCATCTTTCGAACAATGATGTTCCCCCATAATGGGAAGATCGTTACCATTGACCAGGTCTCACATTACAAGCCTAACCCTTCTGCCAACATCAATAACATTCTTCCTCTCTTCCACATAAGTCATGATGAATACCCACTCATCGAAATGGGTCCCGAAATTTTCAAAGACCCATCATTGTTAGGAACTTACCATGGTGCACCACCACTCCTTCATCCTTATAATCAAGTATGCATCGTATCATCCAACGGACCTGACATAGAGGATACCCTTCCTCCTAGGGAGGCTTCTATCATATCTGACATCCCACTAGTCACAGAGCTCCCCCCTCACATGCCCCCATGCAAACTCGTCGACTCCACCAGTCCACGATTTCACCTCTCCGCAAGGCCATATCCCAGTTTGGGAGACAGTTCCCCAAGCCATTACTCAAATTCCCTTCTTCTACCCTCCACCGACATACAAGCTTTCCAAGTAGCCGCAACACTTACCCTCCCTAATATGGTGTTATCAATTCCAGTTTGGTATTTACACCCACCAGAGATAGTTCCACGACCATCCCTTCCCCCCCAAACGGAAGGAATCCCAATGACAATTACCATACTCACTCCCACCATACCCTCTACACCCCCACTCACTACCCTCCCTGCCACAGCTGGGGGCAAGAGAAAGAAGAAGGATCCCACAACTCCACTTCCCCCACGCATCCAACCCCCTTGCGTGCTATGTGAGACAGATGGACACCAAACCAACAACTGCCCATCTCTACTGGAGTTATGGAACTTGATTCCACTCAATCAAACCCCATCAACACTCGCCACTGTAGCAAGTACTGTCGCTACCACCCCTCACTCAAGTAGTAAAGGGATGCAAACCAAATTAGCTTGTGCTATATGTTCAAAATATGGCCATTATACACACCATTTCCCAGCATTGCCATGCTTCCAACAGACATTAGTCGTAGTACGCCAAAGCTTCCAGAACGAACCCAATCTAGGTACATCATCCCTACAAAAAATCACTGACATCCATTATGTCACAACTTCAATCAATGAACATATGAGATGCCCTTGCTCTCTATGTGAGTCCTTATATCATTTTACATACCAGTGTCCTATGATCATTGAATACAGGCAACACCAATTGACCCTGATTCAAATCCCTACAGAATCAATGGTTGACCTTACCACGTCACTAGAGGTTCTTCATATCATTTCTCCCGAACCTGAGGCCCTCCCAATGCCTCCATGGTTCTTGGATGAATTATCTAAGGATTCACCCCCAAATCCCTCCAATTCTCCCATTCATTTTCCTACAGAAATTTTACATCCCACTACCACGAGTACTCCTCAGTACTTCAATATTTGGTTTATGTCAAGCGAACCATCGCAATCTAATTGCATCGTTCCCCTTGCTTCTTCATCACCAAGGGGAAGCCACACGAAAATAGTCACTGATATCACTCTTCATGACCCCTTGTACTCCCACCAATTCCACTATGATGAGGAAATACTCGAAGAGTTAAACACCCCGACTACCCATGGGATGCACTACACCACTGAGTGCTCTTCCTTCCACATGAATCCTCCATGCCTCCTAACCAACACCCCATATATGCGGTCGAAACCAAGGATTTTATCCCATCAGGGCATATCGACTGGTTCAACAACCCCATTCCTACCCCTGATGCTTTTGAAGAAGGCAACATGGACAACATTTCCCTGACCATCAAAATCGATATTTCCATAAAAAATGGAGTCGTCGAGGAAATCACCATTAGCATCACTTGCACTCCTCCAAAATTCACCACCTATAAATCCCTCTTCCAAGAATATCGAGATATTTTTGCCTGGTCATACATAGAAATGTCTAGCCTTGATCCCTCTATTGTCTAACATTGCATCGAAACCTAGCATGACATTACACCAGTTCATCAAAAACAACGACCGCTACACCCATCCAAAGCAGCAGTCATCAAAGCCGAAATTGACAAATTATGCACAGGTGGGTTCATCTACCCCATCACCTATACCTCATGGGTTTCCAACCCTGTACCTGTTAACAAAAAACAGGGCACTATCCATGTCTGCACGGGCTTTCATGATCTTAATCACACATGTCCCAAAGACAACTTTCCAATGCCTTTCATAGATTTAATTATTGATGACTGCGCAGGCCACGAGGCTCTATCCTTCATGGATGGTTTCTCTGGTTATAACCAAATCCAAATTCACCTAGTCAATCAATACAAAACCGCATTCACTACCCCTTGGGGTACTTTTGCATACCGTGTCATACCTTTTGGCTTAAAGAATGCTGGCACAACTTTCCAATAGGCTATGACATACATTTTTCATGATCTATCTCATATCATCCTTGCATACTTAGACGACCTCACAGCTTGATCCAAGAAGTGCACCCAACATCTTGATGATTTGCAAATCATCTTCCAATGGTGTCGTCAGTACAACATTCGCTTGAACCCCCTCAAGTGTGTGTTCTGTGTCACTGCAGGGTGCCTCCTCGGATTCATCATTTCTCAAAGTGGTATTACCATGGACCCCCTCAAAGTCCAAGCCATCACATAAATTCCACCTCCCCAGAATTTACGTCAACTCCACAGCCTGCAAGGAAAAGCTAACTTTCTACGACGTTTTGTCCTAGACTACGCCACTCGAGCACACGGTTTCCTTCTTTTACTCCGCCACGACATCCCATTACACTGGGATGAACATGCCCAAAAATAATTCGATGATCTTAAAATGGCGCTCTCTAATGCCCCTTTAATTAGTGCACCCAACTACAATCGCGACTATATCCTCTACATATCAGCATGAGTTGTCTCAGTAGCAGGAATTCTCATTCAAATCGGTGATGACGATCATGAGAATGTCATTTATTACGTTAGTAAAAACCTCTTTGGGCCAGCCTTGAAGTACAAACACGAAGAAAAACTAGCCCTTGCAGTCGTCCTCGCGGTCTAGAAACTGCGTCATTACATTTTTCTTCACACGACTAAGGTCGTAGCAGATTTCCACCCTATGCAATACTTTCTCAGTGGTCGACAAATTAATGGCAAATTTACCTGATGGATTGTTATCCTTCAGGAGTACGATCTTGAATTCTCAACACCCAAGAGCAAGAAAACTCTCGTCCTCAATGAACTTGTCACGACCTTCCCCTCTGACACTACCAGTGCCCTAGTCGATACCGACTTCCCCGACGAACATCTCTTTTACATCACTTCATATGATCCTTGGTATGACGACCTCCTCGTCTACCTCCGAACCCAAAAGTTTAGTAACCATCTCTCACAAGATGATCATCGGCATATTCACCATCAAGCCCCCCGCTATCTCCTCATTGGAGATATCTTATATCGGCGTGGGGTCGACACCATACTTCATCGATGCTTGACTATTGACGAAGTCGATAGAGTCTTGAACGACTGCAATGGTGGTGCATGTGGGGGCCATCTTTCAGGAATGTCCACTACTCAAAAAATCATCCGAGTAGGTTATTTTTGCCTACATTTTTTCATGATTGCATTCACGCCGTGAAGCGATGCGAGAAATGTCAGCTTTACACCAACAAAGCACAAGCACCACCTACTTTTCTTCACCCAGTCATTACTTTTGGCCCCTTTTATAAATGGGGCATTGACTTCATGACTTGTAATCCCCCCTCCAGCAATGGCCACAAATACATTGTTGTCACAGTCGATTACTTCAAAAAATGGGCGGAAGCTATGCCCACCTTCAACAGTACCGCTGACATAGCAACACATTTTTTCTTTAACCACGTCATATCTCGCTTTGGAGTACCCCTCCAACTAGTTTCCGATCATGGGAAACACTTCGAGAATGAGATTTTCTTCGAACTCTCATATCGGTTAGGATTCTCCCACGAGTTTGCCTCACCATATTACCCTCAGTCTAATGGATAGGTCGAAGTAGTTAACAAGGTCCTCAAGACCATGTTATAGTGCACGGTTAATAAACATAAGACCAATTGGCATCATATGTTATTTTCCGTGCTATGGGCTTACTGTACGGCCATGAAAACAACCACTGGTTTCACACCATTTCATCTAGTCCATGGGGTTGAGGCCACTCTTCCCATCGATTGCGAAATTCCCACCTTACGCACCACAATTGAGCTATTACCTAACACTTCTCCAATGGAGTAGCACTTACTGAACTTAGAGTCCCTAGATGAATATCATCGATCTTCATTACAGAACAATGAGGCAACTAAAAAATGGTCAAAGGCCACCTTTGATCGCCATGTCAACCTTTGCTCATTTCACGAAGGTGACCTCGTCCTTGCTTACAATATCGCTCACGATACCCTTGGTCATGTCAAATTCGAGTCACTATGGCATGGCCCCTACATTATCCAACATTGCCTCACCAAAGGCGCCTACATCTTGGCCTCTTCTGAAGGCCTCTCTCTCAAAGAACCCATCAACGAGTTATACTTAAAGAAATTTTATGCCTAAGCGTAGCAATTCTACTTTAGGTTATTTATTTTCTAGTGTTTTTAATCTTTTTTTCCATCCCTCATGTCTAAACTATCATTTGTGCTATTGAAAGATGCTTCCTCCACCGGCCTACCACATAGGTTACACTGACGACACTAGCCGTTGGACACAAAATCTCGCTTCGACATCTTGGGTCCTCTATACCCCCTCACATGAAATGCTCCATTCGAGTGGCATATGTTTGGGTTCAACCACCAACAACCAAGCCGAATACACTGTCATCATTGGCCTCCTCTCCGACGCCCAACATCATCGTATTTGTCACCTTAGCATCTTTCTCAACTCTCAACTAGTCATTCTCTAACTCAACAATGTGTACCGTGTTCGCGATCCTTGCCTCTTTCGCAAATACCCGCAGGTTAGACTTTTGTCTCGACATTTTGATTCCATTACATTTACACATATTCCAAGACATTTGAATCAAATTACAGATAACTTAGCTAACATTGTGTTAAACTGGCATATATCACATCAAGATACCTCTACACATACATAAAATATCAAAAACCTGTCACAACATATATAGATTAGACATCATCAAACATTAAAAAACACATGTAAACATCACATAGACCCCAAAATGTATACTCATATATATATATATATATANGTGTTAAACTGGCATATATCACATCAAGATACCTCTACACATACATAAAATATCAAAAACCTGTCACAACATATATAGATTAGACATCATCAAACATTAAAAAACACATGTAAACATCACATAGACCCCAAAATGTATACTCATATATATATATATATAAATCGATCACCAGTGCCATCAAAATGTTTACATACAAAACATCATATACAGAATCCGTAGGCCAGTAGAGCACCTCGGTACAAAATGGGCTTACCAGCCTATATACAAAAATACAAAAATACATAGAGCACCACTCAAGGTGCCTCTATAGCACCACTTCCTGCCCCTCCCTCAGGCGATGGTCCCCCACCCACTATTGGTCCCTCTGAACCAGTAGGTAACTGTCTAGTCATAGCAGCACCTGCTACTACTTCCCATCATACCATGGCCCACCATAGTGGCGGAACCCCCACACACTGCTCCAGGATGTAGCACCACCTCCAGGCGGCAACAAATATCCTCAAAATCTACTCCGGCATCTGCCGGAGGAGCATGTGATGGGCCGGCACCTGGGTCGTCAAGCTGGTGTCTCCTCACTGCTCTCTCCTCCTCAGCTAGTCTCGCGCTGATGTCCTCACACTGACATCTCTCTCCTACCCGTGACCCTCCCCGTTGCAGTCTCCCCGGCTCCTGGCTAGCCGACGCCCTCAACAACTCAACCTCGCGCCTGTGAGGTGCCACATCTACACATACAAACAACCAAACGATAGTATCAACATCTATACCATATACACATGTCATGCTATCTCAATATATATATATATTAAACTCATAAACATACCTCAGTGATCAAATACCTCCCCTGGAGGTAACACCATGTCCGGATCACCCTGAAAGTCAACACCAGCATATGGAAATTGCAGTATCACCTGCGGCATCTGTAACCACACCTGCGCCACCTCAACCGTGAAGAAGTGGTCATCCTTGCCAGCACCATGGCGAACCAAAATAGTCAACCACTACCTCAGTTGTGGTGCCCACGCTCCCGGAGTGTCCAATAAAATCCTAGGGCGCAACATGGGCACCCTCTCCAAAAACCAGGCCACTAGGATGGACCCAAAGGCAAAGTCCCCTATATTAGTGCATCGACAATGGTCCAACTGCCCTACCATCCTGGCATGCAGCTTAAGACCCCAGGAAAAGTGCTCAGTGACCAGTACCCTCTCCATAATACTCAGTTGACCACCACTGATCTGCTAAGTCACAAGGGACCCATATACCCTCACAATCATCGTTTCTTTATAGCGATGCGCTAGAGCATCCATCGCCCCGATGCTCACGACATAGCCTGACATAAAGTTCATCCTGGAACAATACCTCTATCCCACTGTCACTAATGCCACGTCTGCAAGTAATACCAGCTCCACCAGTAGGGGCATTCCCCGAAACAAGAGCCCAGTCAAAAAATACATATCCTCCACTGCAGTGAAGTAAATCTTCTCTCCCCGCACCATAAAACAATGTAGGTCCGGAATCCACATCCGAATAAGAAACTACAGGAGATACTCCTACGCCCGTATCAACGGGCACTCAAAGAACTTCAGCAGACCACATGCTGCCAAAGTAGAATGAACCCCCGACTCCTCAATCGCCATGGCATCCCTCAGCTGGGACCAATCCCACTCTCGTCAACCGACTGGCATCGTGCCAAATGATCACCTGCAGCCACATAAAATAGTCCTAGGTCAGCCACATTGACCATAAAAAACATTAAAAAGATAATTTTTTCACCCGTCAACCTTGCCCCCAAGGCGCGATTGTTTAAACCCATGGGCGCACACACATGCACGCCTGTTCACCCCAAAGGCACACACATATGCATGCCTATTTCACTCCACAAGTGCACACTCAGGCATGCCTGTCCATCCCACAAACGCACACATATGCATGCCTATTTCACTCCACAGGTGCGCACTCAGGCATGCCTATCTATCCCACAGACGCACATGCATGCATGCCTACTCACTTCACAAGGGTGCCTCCATGCGCCCCTCTCAAGAACACAGGCGTGTGCCATGCATCAAAGTGCGCCTGTCCACTACACAACCACGCACACATGCACAACTGTGTAGCCGATAGGCACACACATAATGCGTTCCTTTGTCCCCCTTATGGGCACCCCCATGCGTGGCTATCCAGATGACAGACGCACTTGTGCACGTATATTCCTAGATCGCCCACGCACTTGGGGGCCCACACCCCTAAAAACCCCTGTACGACCCTCCGTACATCCCCTGCCTAGAAATGGAAAACCTAATTCTATGTAGGACGATCAGACTACTAACCTGAAGCTCACTAATCCTGAATCGGCTACATCTCTCTCCCGGAATCTCCAAATATCCTCTGAATACCTCTCGTCCAGTGACTCTGGTAGCAAGTACAAATGAGGTGGCAATGTGGTCCCTACCACTATATATAAGCCTTTCCGCCAAACTTCTAATCACCATTCCAGGAGCTCCGGGTGTCCATTCTTCGATCCGTATTCTGCCACGAGATCAACATCTTGTCATCTACATCAAGACAGTCCTCAGGCCACTTTTTATCCTTAGCCCCCGGGGTGCCATTTTTTCATACCTCGTCCAAGTACGCATGCTCATGATCAAAATTATCAAATAAATGCTCATATGTTCGATTCTCTTCAGATATTCTTCACGTCGGGTATTTGGTTTTCATGTGTGCAGGTACTTGGTCATCATACATCAATTCCACCCGTTCAGGTATATAATCAGCACTGGCATGTAATTATTCCCTCTGAAACTCAATTGCATCTCCAGTCACACCCTCTGACATTTTCCTATAGGATCTCCATCTCTAGCTCTGCAGTACCAACACCTCCATTTGCATCTTCGGTACTGTCACCTGGTAGCACTCTCCCCCACATGAGTTGTCTCATTCATAGCACCCTTTTGCACTTTGAGACTCATGTTATTTTTCATCCCTTTAGGGATGGGAGTCCCGATAGTCTTACATCATGTCGCGAATCAGCCACATACTCCTTCTCCTCATTTTGCTAGCTTTCCCATCGGACTCCCAGATTATCTCTTCAAGGTTCTATTTTGACTGCACCTCCATAGTATCATGAACCCTCCATTTCATCCACAATCAGTTTTCCCCTCTGCAAAATTCCCTTCATTTCACCTACCTCATACAAAAACCCACCCATGGGGCCCCCACCCTCCACCAGTTCTCCAAGAAAATGGCACCCTCACCAGCCCAACCATATTACATTGGGGCACTTGTTTCTATATTTGTACACTCAACCCAAATTATTCTTTGTTTATTGTAAAAAAGCCTTTGTTTCCAGCATTTACATTACCTTTTTTTCATCACCTTTGGCAACCTTCTTCCCTTTTTGGAAAATGCAACCCATGTCACCCTTGGTTGGGGCACTCCTTATCATATACCCTTGTTGACATCGTCTATATACTTCGAGTATCCCACAGGCCACTAACCCCCGTCCTCTGAGTTTTTTCACTTTGTCCCACCTCTGTCACAACTTATCCCACGTCTTGTTGTCCCCCTGACACTCAACTTAGTTGAACAGTTGCGTCCACTTATACTTCGCATATACCCCCAACCAAGGGCAGTCTTGAGTCTTCATACACCTTGACTTCGACCATGTACCTCCTCCAGTTCCTAAACCTCACCTAGTAGATTTCACGAAGCCCTTTGCTTCTGGGAGTCACATCCCCCTTTTGTAGACATCAACACCGTTTCCAGAAGGGTGACAGTATCTTGACTCTCATTACCTTTCCAATGAGAGATCTCGGACAACACAGGGAGAACCACAATTGCTCTCTGCTATTGTTGACCCTCGTAACATTCGAGTTCAACACTTCCTCATATTACAGTGGGTCTTACTTTGCGACTATTGCAGTTATTTCTTATATTTTCCGAAGACCTCTGAACTGGGCTGGGCTCTCAATGCCTATAAAATCTATGATATTTCTTATAGATGTCATTGCCTACTATTCAGAGTTTGTTCCTCTATAGAATTGTCTTCTGCATTTATCATGACTACCCCTGAGGGTGTTGCAGTTGTTTACATCAACACATCATTCCCTTTTTGAGTTACATGACACGAGCATGGGGCATGCCCGCCTCATTTGTGCACAATTTATTTTTACACACCTTATGGAAGGTTGGTTTCTACATGCTCCCTTCTCCCTCCAACAGGTAACTCTTGACAATCCCACTATCTCTCTCTCTTACAATGACACTCTCAGTAGAAGAAACATTGATGGATTTCGGCTATATGTATTATCCTAACCTCATCCATCAGGGGGCATTTGTTATCACTGAAATTTCATTCGCAAATGGTTACAAGAATTCAGCATCGCTAAACAGTTATGAGGTCACCCATGGACCAAAATTACCACAAAATCATTTCCAAAGGGTCAAAAACTATACAACCAATGACAAAATTAAAGTGCGCTATGACTACATAGGGTGCGCGTGCAAATGCATGAAATAGAAACGCCGAAAAAATGCACATGCACCCGATGCACAACTATGGTCGCAAAAAGCTGCGCACATGTGAGAACGTCACATTTATGAGAGTGGTCAGCCTCCCACCCACTTTCGGTTCAGCTTCCAAGTTGATTTGACACTCAAATCTAGACTGGATCCGACTAGGTGGCTAGTCAAAGACCTAGAAATTCCCTAATTAGCCTCTTTACACACTACAAGCTGGTTGAACAATACCTCAAAGAAGTGCTATAAAAAGGCCATGGGTGCTCTTCATTTTTCAAGGAATTCAATAACAAAGTTATGCTGCCACTATTCTCTTCAGGAATCCTCTATTCTCATCAAGAGTATACTAGCATCATTGCATTGGGCAATCCATCTCACCCCTTGAGTGGATTAGCAAAGAATTCTTTCACCATTTTTCATTTTCAAAGTTGTAAGAAGAGCTTATTTGTGGGGGTCCAAGAGCCCTCCCTTGGAGGAAGAAGGGACTCATAGTCCTCTTTCTTCTTGGTGTTTTCTTTCACTAATATCAACCTTACCATTGGTGACATGGGTCTTATTGTTTCTTTTGTCTTTATGTCCCTATGTTCATTAGTTTAGTTGTTATTATTTTTCTTATTTTAATGCTTGGTTGTTCTTTTATATTTCTTTCTCTAACCCTTTTCCTTACAGCTGTCCCGCTTAGCAAACCCAACTAAGCTTGCAAGCACCTCTATTCTGCTCACTAAGGTGATGAAAGAGGTGTAACAGATTGGCAACTCCACCGGGGAAAGGTATCAATTTCCTACCCCATTTGGGTTTTTCTAGCTCTTTGTTTGGTTTATTTAACTTGCAGGTGCATTAACTGGCACAAGCCGACCTGCTAAACATCCAATTCCAAGTTGAATTGAGAGAATTCCATCCAGAATTTTCATTCACGACCATGTGTCATCTGTGCATGGGTTTTTTGGCCCCCCCTGTTCCTGATTACACCCTCCCCCAGGTCCACATTCCGGTTTGGGAGATAGTCCCCCAAGCCATTACTCAAATCCCCTTCTTTTACGCCCCACTAGGCATACAAGCCTTTCAGGTAGCCGCAACGCTCACCCTTCCCAATATGGTGCTGGAAATTCTAGTATGGTATCTACATCCTCCAAAGATGGTCCCTCAACCATCCCTCCCTCCCCAAATAGAAGGAATCCCAATGCAAATTCCCATACTTACTCCCACCACACCACTCACTACCACCACTACTACAGCTGGAGGCAGACGGAAGAAGAAAGAGCCCGTCGCTCCACTTCCACCACGAGTTCAACCTCCTTGTGCATTATGTGAGAAATATGGATACCCCATCAATAAATGCCTGTCTCTCCGCGAGATACAAAATTTAATTCAAGTCCCTTGAACAACGATATCAGTCTTCGTTTCATCCAGTTCACCAAATTCTACCATTACATCCTCTACAGGAGGAAAAGGTCTACAAACCGAATTCACATGCAACATATGTTCAGAGTATGGCCATTACACCCACCATTGCCCGACGCTACCTCACTTTCGACAGATGCTAACAACTGTGCACCAGAGTTTTCATCACAAACCCCTCCCATCCACATCATATCAAACTCAAGTCACTGACATCCTCTATGTCATGACCTCAGTCAATGAACTTATGCAATATCATTGCACTCTATGTGAATCACTTGATCACTTCACATATCAGTGTCCTACGATCATTGAATATAGGCATCATCAATTGGCCCTTATTCCCAATCTTACCATCACCCCACCTCCGGTGACACCGATAGTTCCCCCTAATCCCTCTCCCGATATTGGTTATATCTTCTCCCTTGAGCCTGAGGGACTTCCCACTCCTCCATTGTTCATAAATATCCTAGAGGAGGATTTTCCCCCAAATCACCCCAATTCTCCCATTCATTTCCCCACGAAAATCTTACTCTCGACCACCATTTTCAACCCACAATATCTTGACATTTGGTTTATGTCAAGCGAACCGTCGAAACTCCCTTGTGTCATTCCCCCTACTTCTTCACCAAAAGATAACCACATGGTAACAGTCACCAATGTTATTCCCCTGGATCCACTATATTCTCGATAGTTCCACTACGACGAAGACATCCTCGAGGAATTAACATCTCCTGATTGCCCATGGGATCCGCTCCATCATAGAGCACTCTTTCTTTCAAAGGAAGCCTTTACGCATCCCCAACAAAACCCCATATACGCAATCGAAACCAAGTATTTTCTCCCCTCAGGGCATATAGATTGGTTCAATAACCCTATCCCTTCCCCCGATGCTTTTGAAGACGGCAACATGGCCAACATTTCCCCCACTATCAAAATTGATATTTCCATCAAACTTGGGATCACAGAGGAAATCACCATCGGTGTCGCGTGCTCTCCTGAAGAAATAATAGCTTACAAAGCTCTTTTTCAAGAATACCGAGACATTTTTTCCTGGTCATACACAGAGATGCCCAGCCTAGATCTCTTTGTTGTCGAACATCATATAGACACTTGGCCTGATATCACACCTATACGAAAAAAGAAACGCCCATTACACCCATCCAAAGCGGCAGCCATCAAAACCAATATTGACAAATTATGCATTGTAGGGTTCATATACCCCATCGCATATACATCATGGGTCTCCAACCCTGCCCCCATTAACAAAAAAATAGGGCACTATCCGCGTGTGTCGGACTTTCGCGATCTCAATCATGCCTATCCAAAAGATTTTTTTCCAACGCCCTTTATCGACCAAATTATCAATGATTGTGCCAGCTAGAATTCTTTGTCCTTCATGGATGGTTTCTCTGGCTACACCCAAATTCAGATTCACCCAGCCGATCAATACAAAACTGCAGTCACTACCCCTTGGGGTATTTTTGCATATCATGTCATGCTTTTCAGCTTCAAGAATGCTGATGCCACTTTTCAATGTGCCATGACATACATATTTCATGATCTAGCTCATATCATCCTCACATACTTGAACGACCTCATGGCTCGATCCAAGAAACATACTCAACATCTCAATGATTTACGGATCGTCTTCCAAAGGTGTCATCAATACAATATCCTCTTGAACCCCCTCAAGTGTGTATTCTGCATCATCGCTAGGCACCTCCTTGTGTTCATCATTTCCCAATGCAACATCACCATGGATCCCCTAAAGATCCAAGACATCACCAAAATCCCTCCCCTCGAAATTTACGCCAGCTGCAAAGCTTACAAGCCAAAGCTAACTTTTTACGCCAGTTTGTCCCCCATTACGCTACTCGGGCACATGGTTTCCTTTGCCTCTTACGTCATGATATCCCATTCCAATGGGACAAACATGCCCAAACTGATTTTGATGATCTCAAAGCGGCCCTCACCAATGCCCCATTGATTAGTCCACCCGACTATGACTACGACTATATCCTCTACTTATCGGCATAAGCCGTCTCCATAGTAGGAGTTCTCGTCCAATTAGGGTATGATGACTGGGAGCATGTCATTTACTATTTTAGTAAAAAAAATTTAGGGCCACCCTTGAAATACAATCATGAAGAGAAAATCTCCCTTGCAGTTGTCCTCGGAGTCCAAAAACTACGCCATTACATCCTGCTTCGAACTACCAAGGTCATAGCAGATTCCAACCCAATGCAATACTTTCTCAGTCACTAGAAAATTAATGGAAAATTTTCCCGATGGATCATCATAATTCAGGAGTAAGACCTCAAATTTTCAACACCCAAGAGCAAGAAATCCCTCGGGCTTGCTTGACTCATTATGACATTTCCTTCCAATAGCACCAGTTCTCCCATCAATACAGACTTTCCTGATGAACATCTCTTTTACATCCCTTCAGATGATCCCTAGTACAAAGATCTCCTTGTCTACCTACGAACATAGAAGTTTGACACTCACCTTTCCTGAGACGATCGTCAATGTATTCGACACCAGGCCCCCTGCCACCTCCTTATCGGTGATATCTTATATCGCTGAGGGGTCGATACCATACTTCGTCAATGTTTGACCATTGACGAAGCCGATAGAGTTTTGAATGACTGCCATAACGGTGCATGCGGTGGCCACCTCTCCGAGATGTCCACTGCCCAAAAAATCATTCAGGTAGGCTATTTTTGGCCCACATTGTTTGATGACTGCATCCACGCTGTGAAGCAATGTGGAAAATGTTATCTATATGCCAACAAAGCGAGAGCACCACCCTCTCTTATCCACCCAGTCATTGCTGTCGACCCCTTTTGCAAATGGGGCATAGACTTTATGAATTGCAACCTTCCATCTAGCAATGGACACAAATGCATCGTCATTGAAGCCAATTACTTCACCAAGTGGAACGAAGCCATGCCCACCTTCAAAAACACTGCTGACACTGCAACATGTTTTTTCTTTAACCACATCATCTCCCACTTTGGAGTCCCCCTAGATTTAGTCTCCAATCAAGGGAAACAGTTCGAGAATCGTATTTTCGTTGAACTCTCCTCTAGGTTAGGCTTCTCCTATGAGTTCTCCTCCCCATACTACCCTCAGTCCAACGGATAGGTATAGGTAGTTAACAAGGCCCTCAAAACCATGTTGCAGCTCACGGTCAACAAACATATGACCAATTTGCATCATATGTTGTTTTCCGCACTATGGGCTTATCGCACGATAGTTAACACTGCCACTGGTTTCACACCATTTCATCTTTTCCATGTGGTCGAGGCCACTCTCCCCATCAAATGAGAAATCCCTACATTACGAACTGTTATTGAGCTATTACCTATCATTGCTCCAATGGAGCAGCATTTTCTGAACTTAGAGTCATTGGATGAAGACCACCGGTCTTCATTACAGAACAATGAGGCAGCCAAAAAATGGTCGAAGGCCACCTTTGATCGCCATGTCAACCTTCGATAATTCATCGAAGGTGACCTCGTCCTTGCTTACGATATCACTCACGATACCTTTGACCATGGAAAGTTCGAGTCATTATGGAATGGACCTTACATCATCCAAAATTGCCTCACTAAAGGCACATACATCCTGTCCTCCCCCAAAGGTCACCCTCTCAAAGAACCCATCAACAGGTTGTACTTAAAGAAATTTTACACCTGAGCGTAGCCATTCTACATTAGGCATTTTTTTTTTAGACATTTTGTAGAGTTTTTAATCTTCTTTTTTCCACGCCTTGTGTCTAATTTATCATTTGTGTTATTGACAGATGCCTCCTCCATTGACCTACGACATCGGTTACACTGATAGAGCTAGCCGTTGGACACAAAATCTCACTTCAGCCGCTTGGGCCCTCTATACCCCCTCACATGACATGCTCCACTCCAATGGCATATGCCTAGGCTCAACAACCAACAACCAAGCAGAATACACAACCGTCATTGGCCTCCTTACCGAGGCTAGTCGCTTCCATATTCTTCATCTTACTGTCTTACTCGATTCCCAACTCATTTTCCTCCAGCTGAACAATGTGTACTGTGTCTGCGATCCTTGCCTCTTCCGCAAATACATCCAATTTATACTTTTATCTCGACATTTTGATTCAATCACATTTACACATATTCCAAGACAATTTAATCAAATAGCAGATAATATGACTAACCTAGTGTTAGATTGGCATTTATCACATTAAGATACCATCACACATACATACAACATCACAAGTCTGTCACAACATATAGATTAGACATCATAAAAAGCACTAAAAAACATCATCACATGTGAACATCATATAGATCCAAAATTTATACTCATATATATATATATATATATATATATATATATATATATATATAT
>JASDQU010737852.1:224052-247510 GCA_032191745.1 Picea mariana
TAGATGGACAAGGCTTTCAACCACAAATGTTCAGAGAGTTTACAAATAAAGGGATGAATGAAGAAATAACTATTATATCAACAGAATCACATATAAAACATATATGAATGGCCAATTACAATAATCACAGGAATACTTGCAGAGTTAAACTTATGAATGCAGTGATAAGACGACAGTTATCGGGCATAAACAAGCATAACAACATGAATTAAATATCCAGGTGCAAGTACAGAATAGACAAGAAAATGAAATCTGAACAAGTTATGGCAAAAGAAGCTTGTATTACTCCATATGAAAATGAGAAGTTTTGAGTTACATAATATGAAAAAAGTCTCCAAAGTTGAACGCCTTAGTTCCTATTCTACCTTCAGCTTTATAGCTTTACAATGCAGTTTCGAGGTCCTGAAAACATGGATCAAATATGCTAAAGATAGAAAGTCAAAATTTAGTTTGCAAAAGATGTGGACTGATCCCCAAAAATGAGGTCAATCCCAGATTTCATGGTCTTCCTCTCTTGTGGAGTCATTGTGCAGTTTAGAATAGCCTTCCAAGGCTGAGTGATTACTCTTCCAAGAGATACAATTCGAATTTGCTGAGATGTGCAAAAAATCCAACTTGTTTCCACCAAAATAGGTGCCAAAACAAACTTGGCCACCTTTTCTAATCCTTATATACCAAAAATGAATCTTGAAACTGAATACATAATTCATCATCTATCCATCATGAGTGTTTTCAAATGATTTGGATCAGAAAAACCTCGATCTGTGCAAAATTTAGCTTTCTCTGTCCAGTTACAGGTTTTGGTGGTTAACCTAGGAAGCTCCTGAGTGGATTATCTACCGAAAGCCCTGTTTTCGATGGTTAATGAATAGACGTCCTCTTCGCCTAAACCACCGAAAGCACAGCTTGAACATTTATCATTAGCTACTAAGAATGAGGATCTGGAATTTGGATGGATCTTTCACTGATAATTATTCTGCCAAGTGTTCAAGCTTCACCCCTCAAGTTGAAAGATGCTTCTTATAAAATCACAAAAGCTCATGTGAGCTGCTGAACATGAATGTATTCTCATCTTGTTAAGATGGAAATCCATTTACTGTAGAATGTATTCTAGCTTTCACTTTGTTTCAGCTTTCATGATGACCTTTGTTGCTGTTGTTTATGAAGCTGCAAATGGTGTTCCTGAACCACAACAGTAGGTGGAAGATGTTGAAAATGTTCATGACTATGTATAGGATGACTATTCTTCTGCAAATTCATAACTGGCTGAGTGTCTACATGTGGTTGCATTCATGTCTTTGCTTCTATTCATTGCCAGGATTTACACTTTTAGCATTAAGAGCTTTAGAAATTCTGTTACTGGGAGATAAGAAGACCAAAGATTACCCCACTCTGTATTGATAACCATATAACTAGATTTTGAGAGAAGACCTTGACATTTTGGGATTGCATCTGCATGTTCCACGTAAAAGGCATTTGTACCAGTGCCCAAAATAATAGCAACCATAACATCCTCATCATGATATCGTTCTACAATGTATGTGCTATGGGAAGCCAGCTTAGGTCGGTATGGGCCTGTTGAATATGAAACTTTGAAGGAAGTCCTGAAAATCGCTCTGGTGGCAGGTAGGTTAGAGAGGTTGAAAAGAGAATTAACCTTCTGTGTTGCTCCATTGGCATTCCATTGACCACCTGCCAGAACCAAATAATTTGATCGTCAGCTTTATTGTACTAATGATACTCTGTATGGTCTTTCCAATCCTGTATACATAAATCATGACCCTTTCCATACAACATTAGATCCAGATTTCCAGGTTCTAAAGCTCGAAGAAACTGTTGGAGTGTTGATTTCCTAAGCAAATCAGAAAATCCCTGAGAAAAGCATTTAAGTTGTTCTGCAACTGGTGTCACAAAATGACACTGAATCAGCAACATATCGATGTCGATTCTTACTATTTACAACCAAGGCCCTGCCCCCTAGACAAACTTTCTTGACCTTTCGGGAACCTAGTTCTTCAACTTCTGTCACAAACGTGAGTCCTAGTACATCTTTGTCTAGACTATCTAAATCCGTTTCCAAGATTTTCTTGCAACTTGAAAACAAGAATGGATCTTCATCTTGTGTATCTTCCCAGGAGATAGAGAGACCAGCCAACTGTTTGAAGAATGTTCGAGCTAGGACTATGTCGATTTGCACGCTATGCATCAATGCCAAACCAATAACATGACCACAAAACTTAAAATAGGATAGATGACCAGGATTCACTCTAGATGCTTTCGCTTGTGACAAATTTTGCTAGCTCTGAAGCAAACCGAACTGGATTCCACCCACACCATGGCTATTCATCATCCATTTCTAACAGACAATGCGTTGATCCAGTACCTTACCCTTATATCTGCTCATCTCATGGGTCTTCCTTATGACTAAATGTCTTCGATCTGATGCCCTCGACTGTCAACGAATCGAGAGACGCCACTATACTCACCAATTGACAATTTCTCATCCATGTGGCACTTGGCGTTCACTCTGTGTCTACGTTTTTTATGAATGGGAATGCATCGGGTGTTTATGCAGAAATGAAGGACCTCGATCCGTGGAAATAAATCGGGCTTGGGTTTTGATATTTTCAAAATGTATAAATACTATATATTAACCCCTGCCCATGGCGACTGAAGCAATCTGGAATCCGTAGAATACCTGCAATTTGAAGAAAACCAAATATAGAAACCAATCTTTAGCAAACTAACGCCCTGTTAGTTTCTCCATAGGCAATGGAAACCAATCCTGAATGTTTTTGGACTCACTTTGAAGCCCTCCACCATTTTAATATATAGTTAAACTAGAGTTGAAACCCTGCAATATGAAAAACCAAACTTGGCGCATGCATCTGGCTGGTTGTCTTGACATGTAGACTTTGCATGAGGATGTATGATGTTTCCAGCTGGGCTTTTTATGTTTTGCATGATGTTTCTAGTGTTGATTACTAACATACATGTTGTAAGACTGCAGGGCGTGGCTTAGTTTACGATTCAGTTGATAGACTAGACTTGGAATTTAGTATGGCTGGAAGTTAGCATAATAACCTAAGAATAGGTCATAAGCTTTTGACTCATGACTTGGCATATGAACAATCTATGGAAAAGCTTAATCCCATGACTTGATTCATGTGTGACTTGTGATCATGAGCTAGGTTTTTGGCTTTAAAAATCGAACCTTTGTGACTTAGGATTAGATCGCTTTGAGCACACATGATAATATTAGAGAATATTGCTAAAATATGAAAAGCATTAGAGGTTAGGGTTTTTAGGAAATACTGACAAAATTTTGGAATGCAGGTTATAAACAGGGTCCGAAGATTATGGAGCAATCATGATCAGTGAAGACCTAATGCGGAAATTGAAGATATGAACAATGGTGAATGACAAAGAAAAATGACAATTTTAAGCATGAATGAACAGAAATGCCTCAAATTTTCAAAGTCATTTTTAGGAGATAACATCTGGCTCCAACTGGGATGGAGACCTCCCTGTGAGGCTCCAATAACCAAGTAGTTCCAGTAGCCTTTATCATTGGGCATGGAGTCATCTGGCCCTTACAATTTACCTCTTTAAACCTGTGACCTACCTGTAGCCATGCTGCGACCTGCTCAGCAATCATCCTTAATTTGTATTGTGTCTAGTCCATTGGGATATGGAGTCATTTAGCCTTTACAATTGGTCCTTGAGAATTCCTTTAAGCTGCATGTAGCCTGTAAACTAGTAGCTTGCCTGTAGCTTGCCTGTTTATTCAAGAAATTGAAAAAAATCTACTTGCTTGTATGAAGAGCTTATTCTGCTGCTAACTCCTATGCTAAATAACTGTACTGCCTCTCATCAAGTGAAATCATGCTTCCAATGAAGCCATGTCAGAAAGTGATTTACTGAAACTATTCTTGATCTTAACCCAAAAAATGATGGAAGCCATATCATGTAGAAATATAGTCGATAACAAAAACAAAATTGTCCCTCGTCTGACAAAAATGTTTTGATATTTATGCTACTCATAGATTCCAAAAAGTTTTTAATAGGGTCATAAAAGTCAGAATGAAATACCTCTTTGAGTTGCTGATCCAACTGACTGTAATGTTGCTCTTTTTTTCCTTCACAAAACTTAATGCTGAATGTAAACTGCTTGATCTCTGTTGAATAAAAATACGAACTCAATTTATGACCTAAACCTTTCTGCTCATCATCTTACTTTACATACCTGCTGCAAATTTCCTAATGTTCTAGCTGAAGACTAGACAGTCTTTGCAAATCTGGAAACTCTAAGCTGCCCTCATCATCCTCTTCTTCATGTGTGTTGCAATCAAAAGACTGAAAGCTATCCTTACTATCTATTGCAGGTTTGAGACTGTCTTCTACTAATATGTCAGCCTGCTCAACATATTCAGAGTTTTGAAAGGAGACAATCTAATCTTTATGACGACATCTTTGATCATCTCTTTGTGAAAAAGTAGGACTAGATGAAATTTTAGTAGTCAACAATCCTTCCCAAGTCTTAAAGTCTTCTTCCTCATCGCCATAATTATCAAATATGGGAACATCAAGAACAATTTCTAATGATAGAGATGAAGATTCAAGCATAGAGTCATCAACAATAGGATCTTGAAATAGATTTGAAAAAATATCATTTTTTACCTCATCATATTCATTCTTCGCATCTGACATTGACATGTGAGATACATAAGGAGAAATATAATCCTCTTGTTTTATTTCTTGAAGATTTGATGTTTTCTGAAAATCTTGTTCTTCATAGTCACTACCATTTCCCTTGAACTATAAATCTGGAAGATGTAGGCTGCTCTCAACATCTACTGCAGCTCCAATATTTTCACCTGTTGATCTGTCAATCTGCTCATCATCTTTCAAGTCTTCTAATGGGACAATTGGATCTTGCTGACAGCCTAAGACAATAGATGTATTTGGTACAACGTCAAAAGCATCTATACTATGGCTAACATCCTATAGATCATCAATATCTTGGTCATGTTGAGAAGCATCTCCTGTTGTAGCATATGTCACATAACTATTTGATTCCTTATTTAACTTATTGAAATCATGACAACATTTAGGATAGAGAAGGTCAGCTGAATATATCTCTTTACAAAATAGATGAAAGGCAGCATGAAAATCAGCCAAAGAGCTGACACTTGAAAAAGGAAGAGAACGATACCAATCACGAGAAATTCCCTCTAATGAAAGACTGAAAAGTCCGATCTGAACATCCTCATGCACAACTCACAACCGAGGCATGTAGTCATGAAAATCCAGCAAATGTTCAGATGGAACTTCCCGGTCTTCTCCTCGAAATTTAGGAAGACTATTTTCCCATTCATCTTTAGTAGGTACTGGATTTGGGAAACCAACAATTTTTCAAAAATCATAGAAAGCATACCTCTTAGCAAAGATCTGGTTCATATCCCCAGTGGAGTCACCAACAGATACTGAATAATGGAGTCGCCACTGAATTCGTCCTTCATGGAGTCGCCAAATAGATGATTACAAATGAAATAATGTCCAGGCTTTGTCTATCATCAAAGATGGAACTATGTCGTCTCCCAAGGAAGCTGAGCTTCAATCTCCTCTCCCCGGCAACGACGCCAATTTGTTAACTCTCTAGGAAACTCTCCTAGGCTGTAAGTCAGAGATGCCTGGTAACTTAATCTTTTGGTAACTATTTTCTCAAATAAAAGTGTAGGTTTGGAACAAGTCGGAGGACTGAATCATTTCTCACTCAAATCATGCATAAACACATTTAGATGGACAAGGCTTTCAACCACAAATGTTCAGAGAGTTTACAAATAAAGGGATGAATGAAGAAATAACTATTATATCAGCAGAATCACATATAAAACATATATGAATGGCCAATTACAATAATCACAGGAATACTTGCAAAGTTAAACTTATGAATGCAGTGATAAGACGACATTTATCGGGCATAAACAAGCATAACAACATGAATTAAATATCCAGGTGCAAGTACAGAATAGACAAGAAAATGAAATCTGAACAAGTTATGGCAAAAGAAGCTTGTATTACTCCATATGACAATGAGAAGTTTTGAGTTACATAATATGAAAAAAGTCTCGAAAGTCGAATGCCTTAGTTCCTATTCTACCTTCAGCTTTATAGCTTTACAATGCAGTTTCGAGATCCTGAAAACATGGATCAAATATGCTAAAGATAGAAAGTCAAAATTTAGTTTGCAAAAGATGTGGAATGATCCCCAAAAATGAGGTCAATCCTAGATTTCATGGTCTTCCTCTCTTGTGGAGTCATTGTGTAGTTCAGAATAGCCTTCCAAGGCTGGGTGATGAATCTTCCAAGAGATACAATTCGAATTTGCTGAGATGTGCAAAAAATCCAACTTGTTTCCACCAAAATAGGTGCCAAAACAAACTTGGCCACCTTTTCTAATCCTTATATACCAAAATGAATTTTGAAACTGAATACATAATTCATCATCTATTCATCATGAGTGTTTTCAAATGATTTGGATCAGAAAAACCTCAATCTATGCAAAATTTAGCTTTCTCTGTCCAGTTACAGGTTTTGGTGGTTAACCTAGGAAGCTCCTGAGTGGATTATCTACTGAAAGCCCTGTTTTCGGTGGTTAATGAACAGTCGTCCTATTCGCCTAAACCACCGAAAGCACATCTTGAACATTTATCATTAGCTACTAAGAATGAGGATCTGGAATTTGGATGGATCTTTGACTGATAATTATTCTGCCAAGTGTTCAAGCTTCACCCCTCAAGTTGAAAGATGTTGCTTATAAAATCACAAAAGCTCATGTGAGTTGCTGAACATGAATGTATTCTCATCTTGTTAATATGGAAATCCATTTACTGTAGAATGCTAGGTCTTTTTAATTCTAGCTTTCACTTTGTTTCATCTTTCATGATGACCTTTGTTGTTGTTGTTTATGAAGCTGCAAATGGTGTTCCTGAACCACAATAGTAGGTGGGAGATGCTGAAAATGTTCATGACTATGTACAGGATGACTATTCTTCTGAAAATTCATATCTGGCTGAGTGTCTACATGTGGTTGCATTCATGTCTTTGCTTCTATTCATTGCTAGGATTTACACTTTCAACATTAAGAGCTTTAACAAATTCTGTTACTGGGAGATAAGAAGACCAAAGATTACCCCACTCTGTATTGATAACCATATAACCAGATTTTGAGAGAAGACCTTGACATTTTGGGATTGCATCTGCATGTTCCACGTAACAGGCATTTGTACCAGTGCCCAAAATAACATCAACCATAACATCCTCATCATGATATCGTCCTGCAATGTATGTGCTATGGGAAGCCAGCTTAGGTTGGTATGGGCCTTGTGAATATGAAAATTTGAAGGAAGTCCTGAAAATCCCTCTGGTGGCAGGTGGGTTAGAGAGGTTGAAAAGAAAATTAACCTTCTGTGTTGCTCCATTGGCATTCCATTGACCACTTGCCAGAACCAAATAATTTGATCGTCAGCTTCGGCATACTTATGATACTTTGTATGGTCTTTCCAATCCTGTATACATAAATCATGACCCGTTCCATACAACATTAGATCCAGAACTTCAGGTTCTAAAGCTCGAAGAAACTGTTGGAGTGTTGAACTCCCAAGCAAATCAGAAAATCCCTGAGCAAAGCATTTAACTTGTTCTGCAACTGGTGTCACAAAATGACACGAAATCAGCAACATACCGATGTCGAGTCTTACTGTTTACAACCAAGTCCCTTCCCCCTGGACAAATTTTCATGACCTTTCGGGAACCCAGTTCTTCAACTTCTGTCACAAACGTGAGTCCTAGTACATCTTTGTCTAGGCTATCTGAATCTGTTTCCAAGATTTTGTTGCATCTTGAAAACAAGAATGGATCTGCATCTTGTGTATCTTCCCAGGAGATAGAGAGACCAGCCAATTGTTTGAAGAATGTTCGAGCTAGGACCATGTCGATTTGCACCCTATGCATCAATGCCAAACCAATAACATGACCACAAAACTTGAAATAGGATAGATGACCAGGATTCAGTTCAGACGCTTTCACTTGTCACAAATTTTTCTAGCTCTGAAGCAAATCGAACTAGATTCCACCCACACCATGGCTATTCGTCATCCATTTCTAACAGACAATGCGTTGATCCAGTACCTTACCCTTATATCTGCTCATCTCGTGGGTCTTCCTTATGACTAAATGTCTTCGATCTGATGCCCTCGATTGTCAAAGAATTGAGAGACGTCGCTATACTCACCAATTGACAATTTCGCATCCATGTGGCACTTGGCATTCACTCTGTGTCTGCGTTTTTTATGAATGGGCATGCATCGGGCATTTAAGCAGAAATGAAGTACCTCGATCTATTGAAATAAATCAGGCTTGGGTTTTTATATTTTCAAAACATATAAATACTATATATTAACCCCTACCCATGGCGACTGAAGCAATCTGGCATCCATATAATACCTGCAATCTGAAGAAAACCAAATACAAAAACCAATATTTACCAAACTAATGCCCTGTTAGTTTCTCCATAGGCAATGGAAACCAAGCCTGAATGTTTTTGGACTCGCTTTGAATCCCTCCACCATTTGAATATACAGTTAAACTAGAGTTGAAACCCTGCAATCTGAAAAACCAAACTTGGCGCATGCATCTGGCTGGTTGTCTTGACATGTAGACTTTGCATGAGGATGTATGATGTTTCCAGCTGGGCTTTTTATGTTTTGCATGATGTTTCTAGTGTTGATTACTGACATACGTGTTGTAAGATTGCAAGGCGTGGCTTAGTTTACAATTCAGTTGATAGACTAGACTTGGAATTTAGTATGGCTGGAAGTTGGCATAATAACCTAAGAATAGGTCATAAGAATTTGACTCATGACTTGGCATATGGACAACCCATGGCAAAACTTAATCCCATGACTTGATTCATGTGTGACTTGTGATCATGAGCTAGGTTTTTGGCTTTAAAAATCGAACCTTTGTGACTTAGGATTAGATCGCTTTGAGCACACATCATAATATTATAGAATATTGCTAAAATATGAAAAGCATTAGAGGTTAGGGTTTTTAGGAAATATTGACAAAATTTTAGAATGCAGGTTATAAACAGGGTCAGAAGAGTATGGAGCTATCATGATCAGTGAAGACCTAATGAGGAAATTGAAGATATGAACAATGGTGAATGACAAAGAAAAATGACAATTTTAAGCATGAATGAACAGAAATGCCTCAAATTTTCAAATTCATTTTTAGGAGATAACATTTGGCTCCAAGTGGTATGGAGACCTCCTTGTGAAGCTCCAAGAACCAAGTAGTTCCAGTAGCCTTTAGCATTGGGCATGGAGTCATCTGGCCCTTACAATTTACCTCTTTAAACCTGTGACCTACCTGTAGCCATCCTGCGACCTGCTCAGCAATCATCCTTAATTTGTATTGTGTCTAGTCCATTGGGCTATGGAGTCATTTGGCCTTTACAATTGGTCCTTGAGAATTCCTTGAAGCATCATGTAGCCTGTAAACCAGTAGCCTGCCTGTAGCTTTCCTGTTTATTCAAGAAATTGAAAACAATCTACTTGCTCGTATGAAGAGCTTATTCTGCTGCTAACTCCTATGCTAAACAACTGTACTGCCTCTCATCAAGTGAAATCATGCTTCCAATGAAGCCATGTCAAAAAGTGATTTCCTGAAACTATTCTTGATCTGAACCCAAAAAATGATGGAAGCCATATCATGCAGAAATATAGTCGATAACAAAAACAAAATTGTCCCTCGTCTAACAAAAATGTTTTGATATTTATGCTGCTCGTAGATTCCAAAAAGTTTTTAATAGGGTCATAAAATTCAGAATGAAATACCTCTTTGAATTGCTGATCCAGCTGATTGTAATGCTACTCTTTTTTTCCTTCACAAAACTTAATGATGAATGTAAACTGCTTGATCTTTGTTGAAGAAAAATATGAACTCAATTTCTGACCTGAACCTTTCTGCTCGTCGTCTTCCTTTTCATACCTGCTGCAAATTTCCTGATGTTCTAGCTGAAGACTAGAAAGTCTTTGCAAATCTGGAAACTCAAAGCTGCCCTCATCATCCTCTTCTTCATGTGTGTTGCGATCAAAAGACTGAAAGCTGTCCTTACTATCTATTGCAGGTTTGAGACGGTCTTCTACTGATACGTCAGCCTGCTCAACATATTCAGAGTTTTGAAAGGAGGCAATCTGATCTTTATGATGACATCTTTGATCATCTCTTTGTGAAAAAGTAGGACTAGATGTAGGCTGCCCTCAACATCTACTGCAGCTCCAATATTTTCATCTGTTGATCTGTCAATCTGCTCATCATCTTTCAAGTCTTCGAATGGGACAATTGGATCTTGCTGACAACCTAAGACAATAGACGTATTTGGTACAATGTCAAAAGCATCTATACTATGGCTAGCATCCTGTAGATCATCAATATCTTGGTCATGTTGAGAAGCATCTCCTGCTGTAGCATATTTCACATAACTATCTGATTCCTTATTTAACAAATTGAAATCATGACAGCATTTAGGATAGAGAAGGTTAGCTGAATATATCTCTTTACAAAATAGATGAAAGGCAGCATGAAAATCAGCTAAAGAGCTGACACTTGAAAAAGGAAGAGAACGATACCAATCATGAGCAATTCCCTCTAATGAAAGACTGAAAATTCAGATCTGAACATCCTAATGCACAACTCGCAACCGATGCATGTAGTCATGAAAATCCAGCAAATGTTCGGCTGGCACTTCCCAGTCTTCTCCTCGAAATTTTGGAAGACTATTTTCCCATTCATCTTTAGTAGGTACTGGATTTGGGAAACCAACAATTTTTAAAAAATCACAGAACACATACCTCTTAGCAAAGATCTGGTTCATATCCCCAGTGGAGTCACCAACAGCTACTGAATAATGGAGTCGCCACTGAATTCGTCCTTCATGGAGTCGCCAGATAGATGATTACAACCGAAATAATATCCAGGCTTTGTCGATCATCAAAGATGGAACTATGTCGTCTCCCATGGAAGCTGAGCTTCAATCTCCTCTCCCAGGCAACAACGCCAATTTGTTAACTCTCCAGGAAACTCTCCTAGGCTGTAAGTCAGAGATGCCTGGTAACTTAATCTTTTGGTAACTATTTTCTCAAATAAAAGTGTGGGTTTGGATCAATTCGGAGGACTGAATCATTTCTCACTCAAATCATGCATAAAGACATTTAGATGGACAAGGCTTTCAACCACAAATGTTCAGATAATTTACAAATAAAGGGATGAATGAAGAAATAACTATTATATCAGCAGAATCACATATAAAACATATATGAATGGCCAATTACAATAATCACAGGAATACTTGTAGAGTTAAACTTCTGAATGCAGTGATAAGACGACACTTATCGAGCATAAACAAGCATAACAGCATGAATTAAATATTCAGGTGCAAGTACAGAATAGACAAGAAAATGAAATGAGAACAAGTTATGGCAAAAGAAGCTTGTATTACTCCATATGAAAATGAGAAGTTTTGAGTTACATAATATGAAAAAAGTCTCCAAAGTTGAACGCCTTAGTTCCTATTCTACCTTCATCTTTATAGCTTTACAATGCAGTTCCGAGATCCTGAAAACATGGATCAAATATGCTAAAGATAGAAAGTCAAAATTTAGTTTGCAAAAGATGTGGAATGATCCCTAAAAATGAGTTCAATCCCAGATTTCATGGTATTCCTCTCTTGTGGAGTCATTGTGCAGTTCAGAATAGCCTTCCAAGGCTGAGTGATGACTCTTCCAAGAGATACAATTCGAATTTGCTGAGATGTGCAAAAAATCCAACTTGTTTCCACCAAAATAGGTGCCAAAACCAACTTGGCCACCTTTTCTAATCCTTATATACCAAAAATGAATCTTGAAACTGAATACATAATTCATCAACTATCCATGATGAGTGTTTTCAAATGATTTGGATCAGAAAAACCTCGATCTGTGCAAAATTTAGCTTTCTCTGTCCAATTACAGGTTTCGATGGTTAACCTAGGAAGCTCTTGAGTGGATTATCTACCGAAAGCCCTGTTTTCAGTGGTTAATGAACAGTCGTCCTGTTCACCTAAGCTATTCTTTTGCAAATTCATATCTGGCTGAGTGTCTACATGTGGTTGCATTCATGTCTTTGCTTCTGTTCATTGCCAGGATTTACACTTTCAGCATTAAGAGCTTTAACAAATTCTGTTACTGGGAGATAAGAATACCAAAGATTACCCCACTCTGTATTGATAACCATATAACCAGATTTTGAGAGAATACCTTGACATTTTTTGATTGCATCTGCATGTTCCACGTAACAGGCGTTTGTACCAGTGTCGAAAATAACAACAACCATAACATCCTCATCATGATATCATCCTGCAATGTATGTGCTATGGGAAGCCAGCTTAGGTCGGTATGGGCCTTGTGAATATGAAACTTTGAAGGAAGTCTTGAAAATCCCTCTGGTGGCAGGTGGGTTAGAGAGGTTGAAAAGAAAATTAACCTTCTGCGTTGCTCCATTGGCATTCCATTGACCACCTGCCAGAACCAAATAATTTGATCGTCAGCTTCAGTGTACTTATGATACTCTGTATGGTCTTTCCAATCCTGTATACATAAATCATGACCCTTTCCATACAACATTAGATCCAGATCTTCAGGTTCTAAAGCTCAAAGAAACTGTTGGAGTGTTAAATTCCCAAGCAAATCAGAAAATCCCTGAGCAAAGCATTTAACTTGTTCTGCAACTAGTGTCACAAAATGACACTGAATCAGCAACATACCGATGTCGATTCTTACTGTTTACAACTAAGTCCCTACCCCCTGGACAAAGTTTCATGACCTTTCAGGAACCCAGTTCTTCAACTTCTGTCACAAACGTGAGCCCTAGTACATCTTTGTCTAGACTATCTTAATCCGTTTCCAAGATTTTCTTGCAGCTTGAAAACAAGAATGGATCTGCATCTTGTGTATCTTCCCAAGAGATAGAGAGACCAACCAATTGTTTGAAGAATGTTCGAGCTAGGACCATGTCGATTTGCACTGTATGCATCAATGCCAAACCAATAACATGACCACAAAACTTGAAATAGGATAGATGACCAGGATTCACTCCAGATGCTTTCGCTTGTGACAAATTTTTCTAGCTCTGAAGCAAATCGAACTGGATTTCACCCACACCATGGCTATTCGTCATCCATTTCTAACAGAAAATGCGTTGATCTAGTACCTTACCCTTATATATGCTCGTCTCGTGGGTCTTCCTTATGACTAAATGTCTTCGATCTGATGCCCTCGACTGTCAAAGAATCGAGAGACGCCACTATACTCACCAATTGACAATTTCGCATCCATGTGGCACTTGGCATTCACTCTGTGTCTGCGTTTTTTATGAATGGGCATGCATAGGGCGTTTAAGAAGAAATGAAGGTCCTCGATCCGTGGAAATAAATCGGGCTTGGGTTTTGATATTTTCAAAACGTATAAATACTATATATTAACCCATGCCCATGGCGACTGAAGCAATCTAGCATCCGTAGAATACCTGCAATCTGAAGAAAACCAAATACAGAAACCAATATTTACCAAACTAACACCCTGTTAGTTTCTCCATAGGAAATGGCAACCAAGCCTGAATGTTTTTGGACTTGCTTTGAAGCCCTCCACCATTTGAATATATAGTTAAACTAGAGTTGAAACCCTGCAATCTGAAAAACCAAACTTGGCACATGCATCTGGCTGGTTGTCTTGACATGTAGACTTTGCATGAGGATGTATGATGTTTCCAGCTGGGATTTTTATGTTTTTCATGATGTTTCTAGTGTTGATTACTGACATATGTGTTGTAAGATTTTAGGGCATGGCTTAGTTTACGATTCAGTTGATAGCCTAGACTTGGAATTTAGTATGGCTGGAAGTTAGCATAATAACCTAAGAATAGGTCATAAGATTTTGACTCATGACTTGGCATATGGAAAACCCATGGCAAAACTTAATCCCATGACTTGATTCATGTGTGGCTTGTGATCATGAGCTAGGTTTGTGGCTTTAAAAATCGAACCTTTGTGACTTAGGATTAGATCGCTTTGAGCACACATCATAATATTAGAGAATATTGCTAAAATATGAAAAGGATTAGAGGTTAGGGTTTTTAGGAAATACTGACAAAATTTTGGAATGCAGGTTATAAACAGGGTCCGAAGATTATGGAGCAATCATGATCAGTGAAGACCTAATGAGGAAATTGAAGACATGAACAATGGTGAATGACAAAGAAAAATGACAATTTTAAGCATGAATGAACAAAAATGCCTAAAATTTTCAAAGTCATTTTTAGGAGATAACATCTGGCTCCAACTGGGATGGAGACCTCCCTGTGAGGCTCCAAGAACCAAGTAGTTCCAGTAGCCTTTAGCATTGGGCATGGAGTCATCTGGCCCTTGCAATTTACCTCTTTAAACCTGTGACCTACCTGTAGCCATCCTGGGACCTTCTCAACAATCATCCTTAATTTGTATTGTGTATAGTCCATTAGGCTATGGAGTCATTTGGCCTTTACAACTGGTCCTTGAGAATTCCTTGAAGCTGCATGTAGCTTGTAAACCAGTAGCCTGCCTGTAGCTTGCCTGTTTATTCAAGAAATTGAAAACAAACTACTTGCTCGTATGAAGAGCTTATTCTGCTACTAACTCCTATGCTAAACAATTGTACTACCTCTCATCAAGTGAAATAATGCTTCCAATGAAGCCATGTCAGAAAGTGATTTCCTGAAACTATTCTTCATCTTAACCCAAAAAATGATGGAAGCCATATCATGCAAAAATATAGTCGATAACAGAAACAAAATTGTCCCTCGTCTGACAAAAATGTTTTGATATTTATGCTGCTCATAGATTCCAATTTTTTTTTAATAGGGTCATAAAAGTCAGAATGAAATACCTATTTGAGTTGATGATCCAACTGACTGTAATGCTGAATGTAAACTGCTTGATCTTTGTTGAAGAAAAATACAAACTCAATTTCTGACCTGAACCTTTCTGCTCGTCATCTTCCTTTTCATACCTGCTGCAAATTTCCTGATGTTCTAGTTGAAGACTAGACAGTCTTTGCAAATCTGGAAACTCTAAGCTGCCCTCATCATCCTCTTCTTCATGTGTGTTGTGATCAAAAGACTGAAAGTTTTCCTTACTATCTATTGCAGGTTTGAGACTGTCTTCTACTGATACGTCAGCCTGCTCAACATATTAAGAGTTTTGAAAGGAGGCAATCTGATCTTTATGATGACACGTTTGAAAAAGTAGGACTAGATGAAAGTTTAGTAGTCAACAATCCTTCCCAAGTCTTAAAGTATTCTTCCTCATTACCATACTTATCAAATATGGGAACATCAAGAACAATTTCTAATGATAGAGATGAAGATTCAAGCATAGAGTCATCAACAATAGGATCTTGAAATAGATTTGAAAAAATATCATTTTTTACCTCATCATATTCATCCTTCGCATCTAACATTGACATGTGAGATACATAAGGAGAAATATAATCCTCTTGTTGTCTTTCTTGAAGATTTGATGTTTTCTGAAAATCTTGTCCTTCATAGTCACTACCATTTCCCTTGAACTATAAAACTGGAATATGTAGGTTGCCCTCAACATCTACTACAACTCCAATATTTACACATGTTGATTTGTCAATCTGCTCATCATCTTTCAAGCCTTCGAATGGGACAATTGGATCTTTCTGACAGCCTAAGACAATAGATGTATTTGGTACAATGTCAAAAGCATCTATACTATGGCTAACATCCTGTAGATCATCAATATTTTGGTCATGTTGAGAAGCATCTCCTGCTGTAGCATATTTCACATAACTATCTGATTCCTTATTTAACAAATTCAAATCATGACAACATTTAGGATAGAGAAGGTTAGCTGAATATATCTCTTTACAAAATAGATGAAAGGCAACATGAGAATCAGCCAAAGAGCTGACACTTGAAAAAGGAAGAGAACGATACCAATCACAAGCAATTCCCTCTAATGAAAGACTGAAAAGTCGGATCTGAACATCCTCATGTACAACTCGCAACCGATGCATGTAGTCATGAAAATCCAGCAAATGTTCGGCTGGCACTTCCCAGTCTTCTCCTCGAAATTTAGGGAGACTATTTTCCCATTCATCTTTAGTAGGTACTGGATTTGGGAAACCAACAATTTTTGAAAAATCATAGAATGCATACCTCTTAGCAAAGATCTGGTTCATATCCCCAGTGGATTCACCAACAGATACTGAATAATGGAGTCGCCACTGAATTCGTCCTTCATGGAGTCGCCAGATAGATGATTACAATCGAAATAATGTCCAGGCTTTGTCTATCATCAAAGATGGAACTATGTCGTCTGCCAAGGAAGCTAAGCTTCAATCTCCTCTCCTCGGCAACGACGCCAATTTGTTAACTCTCCAGGAAACTCTCCTAGGCTGTAAGTCAGAGATGCCTGGTAACTTAATCTTTTGGTAACTATTTTCTCAAATAAAAGTGTGGGTTTGGAACAAGTTGGAGGACTGAATCATTTCTCACTCAAATCATGCATAAACACATTTAGATGGACAAGGATTTCAACCACAAATGTTCAGAGAGTTTACAAATAAAGGGATGAATGAAGAATTAACTATTATATCAGTAGAATCACATATAAAACATATATGAATGGCCAATTACAATAATCACAGGAATACTTGCAGAGTTAAACTTATGAATGCAGTGATAAGACGACAGTTATCGGGCATAAACAAGCATAACAACATGAATTAAATATCCAGGTGCAAGTACATAATAGACAAGAAAATGAAATCTGAACAAGTTATGGCAAAACAAGCTTGTATTACTCCATATGAAAATGAGAAGTTTTGAGTTACATAATATGAAAAAAGTCTCCAAAGTCGAACGCCTTAGTTCCTATTCTACCTTCAGCTTTATAGCTTTACAATGCAGTTCCGAGATCCTGAAAACATGGATCAAATATGCTAAAAATAGAAAGTCAAAATTTAGTTTGCTAAAGATGTGGAATGATCCCTAAAAATGAGGTCAATCCTAGATTTCATGGTCTTCCTCTCTTGTGGAGTCATTGTGCAGTTCAGAATAGCCTTCCAAGGCTGAGTTATGACTCTTCCAAGAGATACAATTCGAATTTGCTGAGATGTGCAAAAAATCCAACTTGTTTCCACCAAAATAGGTGCCAAAACCAACCTGGCCACCTTTTCTAATCCTTATATACCAAAAATGAATCTTGAAACTGAATACATAATTCATCATCTATCCATGATGAGTGTTTTCAAATGATTTGGATCAGAAAAACCTCGATCTGTGCAAAATTTAGCTTTCTCTATCCAGTTACAGGTTTCAGTGGTTAACCTAGGAAGCTCCTGAGTGGATTATCTATCGAAAGACCTGTTTTCAGTGGTTAATGAACAGTCATCCTGTTCGCCTAAACCACCGAAAGCACAACTTGAACATTTATCATTAGCTACTAAGAATGAGGATCTGGAATTTGGATGGATCTTTGACTGATAATTATTCTGCCAAGTGTTCAAGATTCACCCCTCAAGTTGAAAGATGTTGCTTATAAAATCACAAAAGCTCATGTGAGCTGCTGAACATGAATGTATTCTTATCTTGTTAAGATGGAAATCCATTTACTATAGAATTCTAGGTCTTTTTAATTCTAACTTTCACTTTGTTTCATCTTTCATGATGACCTTTGTTGCTGTTGTTTATGAAGCTGCAAATGGTGTTCTTGAACCACAACAGTAGGTGGAAGATGTTGAAAATGTTCATGACTATGAAGAGGATGACTATTCTTCTGCAAATTCATATCTGGCTGAGTGTCTACATGTGGTTTCATTCATGTCTTTGCTTCTGTTCATTGCCAGGATTTACACTTTCATCATTAAGAGCTTTAACAAATTCTGTTACTAGCAGATAAGAAGACCAAAGATTACCCCACTCTGTATTGATAACCATATAACCAGATTTTGAGAGAAGGCCTTGACATTTTGGGATTGCATCTGCATGTTCCATGTAACAGGCATTTGTACCAGTGCCCAAAATAACATGAACCATAACATCCTCATCATGATATTGTCCTGCAATGTATGTGCTATGGGAAGCCAGCTTAGGTCGGTATGGGCCTTGTGAATATGAAACTTTGAAGGAAGTCCTGAAAATCTCTCTTGTGGCAGGTGGGTTAGAGAGGTTGAAAAGAAAATTAACCTTCTGTGTTGCTCCATTGGCATTCCATTGACCACCTGACAGAACCAAATAATTTGATCGTCAGCTTCGACATACTTATGATACTCTGTATGGTCTTTCCAATCCTGTATACATAAATCATGACCCTTTCCATACAACATTAGATCTAGATCTTCAGGTTCTAAAGCTCGAAGAAACTGTTGGAGTGTTGAATTCCCAAGCAAATAAGAAAATCCTTGAGCAAATCATTTAACTTGTTCTGCAACTGGTGTCAAAAAATGACACTGAATCAACAACATACCGATGTCGATTCTTACTATTTACAACCAAGTCCCTTCCCCCTGGAAAAAGTTTCATGACCTTTCAGCAACCCAGTTCTTCAACTTCTGTCACAAACGTGAGTCCTAGTACATCTTTGTCTAGACTATTTGAATCCGTTTCAAAGATTTTCTTGCTACTTGAAAACAAGAATGGATCTGCATCTTGTGTATCTTCCCAGGAGATAGAGAGACCAACCAATTGTTTGAAGAATGTTCGAGCTAGGACCATGTCGATTTGCACCCTATGCATCAATGCCAAACCAATAACATGACCATAAAACTTGAAATAGGATAGATGACCAGGATTCACTCCAGATGCTTTCGCTTGTGACAAATTTTTCTAGCTCTGTAGCAAATCGAACTAGATTCCACCCACACCATGGCTATTCGTCATCCATTTCTACAGACAATGTGTTGATCCAGCACCTTACCCTTATATCTACTCATCTCGTGGGTCTTCCTTATGACTAAATGTCTTCGATCTGATGCCCTCGACTGTCAAAGAATTGAGAGATGCTGCTATACTCACCAATTGACAATTTCGCATCCACGTTGCACTTGGCATTCACTCCGTGTCTGCGTTTTTTATGAATGGGCATCCATCAGGTGTTTAAGTAGAAATGAAGGACCTTGATCCATGGAAATAAATCGGGCTTGGGTTTTTATATTTTCAAAACATATAAATACTATATATTAACCCCTGCCCATGGCGACTGAAGCAATATGGCATCCGTAGAATACTTGCAATCTGAAGAAAACCAAATACAGAAACCAATCTTTACCAAACTAATGCCCTGCTAGTTTCTCCATAGGCAATGGCAACCAAGCCTGAATGTTTTTGGACTCGCTTTGAAGCCCTCCACCAATTGAATATATAGTTAAACTAGAGTTGAAACCCTGCAATCTGAAAAACCAAACTTGGCGCATGCATCTGGCTGGTTGTCTTGACATGTAGACTTTTCATGAGGATGTATGATGTTTCCAGCTGGGCTTTTTATGTTTTGCATGATGTTTCTAGTGTTGATTACTGACATACATGTTGTAAGACTGCAGGGCGTGGCTTAGTTTACGATTCAGTTGATAGACTAGACTTGGAATTTAGTATGGATGGAAGTTAGCATAATAACCTAAGAATAGGTCATAAGCTTTTGACTCATGACTTGTCATATGGACAACCCATGGCGAAAATTAATCCCATGACTTGATTCATGTGTGACTTGTGATCATGAGCTAGGTTTTTGGCTTTAAAAATCGAACCTTTGTGACTTAGAATTAGATCACTTTGAGCACACATCATAATATTAGAGAATATTGCTAAAATATGAAAAGCATTAGAGGTTAGGGTTTTTAGGAAATACTGACAAAATTTTGGAATGCAGGTTATAAACAGGGTCAGAAGAGTATGGAGAAATCATGATCAGTGAAGACCTAATGAGGAAATTGAAGATATGAACAATGGTGAATGACAAAGAAAAATGACAATTTTAAGCATGAATGAACAGAAATGCCTCAAATTTTCAAAGTCATTTTTAGGAGATAACATTTGGCTCCAATTGGGATGGAGACCTCATTGTGAGGCTCCAAGAACCAAGTAGTTCCAGTAGCCTTTAGCATTGGGCATGGAGTCATCTGGACCTTACAATTTACCTCTTTAAACCTGTGACCTACCTGTAGCCATCCTGCGACCTACTCATCAATCATCCTTAATCTGTATTATGTCTAGTCCATTGGGATATGGAGTCATTCAACCTTTACAACTGGTCCTTGAGAATTCCTTGAAGCTACATGTAGCCTATAAACCAGTAGCCTGCCTGTAGCTTGCCTGTTTATTCAAGAAAATTCAAGAAATTGAAAACAATCTACTTGCTCATATGAAGAGCTTATTCTGCTGCTAACTCCTATGCTAAACAACTGTACTGCATCTCATCAAGTGAAATCATGCTTCCAATGAAGCCATGTCAGAAAGGGATTTCCTGAAACTATTCTTGATCTTAACCCAAAAAATGATGGAAGCCATATCATGTAGAAATATAGTCGATAACAGAAACAAAATTGTCCCTCGTCTGACAAAAATGTTTTGATATTTATGCTGCTCATAGATTCCAAAAAGTTTTTAATAGGGTCATAAAAGTCAGAATGAAATACCTTTTTGAGTTGCTGATCCAACTGAATGTAATGCTGCTCTTTTTTTCCTTCACAAAACTTAATGTTGAATGTAAACTACTTGATCTCTGTTGAAGAAAAATACGAACTCAATTTCTGACCTGAACCTTTCTGCTCGTCCTCTTCCTTTTCATACCTGCTGCAAATTTCCTGATGTTCTAGCTGAAGACTAGACAGTCTTTGCAAATATGGAAACTCTAAGATGCCCTCATCATCCTCTTCTTCATGTGTTTTGCAATCAAAAGACTGAAAGTTGTCCTTACTATCTATTGCAGTTTTGAGACTGTCTTCTACTGATACGTCAGCCTGCTCAACATATTCTGAGTTTTGAAAGGAGGCAATCTGATCTTTATGATGACATCTTTGATCATCTCTTTGTGAAAAAGTAGGACTAGATGAAATTTTAGTAGTCAAAAATGCTTCCCAAGTCTTAAAGTCTTCTTCCTCATCGCCATACTTATCAAATATGGGAACATCAAGAACAATTTCTAATGATAGAGATGAAGATTCAAGCATAGAGTCATCAACAATAGGATCTTGAAATAGATTTGAAAAAATATCACTTTTTACCTCATCATATTCATCCTTCGCATCTGACATTGACATGTGAGATACATAAGGAGAAATATAATCCTCTTGTTGTCTTTCTTGAAGATTTGATGTTTTCTGAAAATCTTGTTCTTCATAGTCACTACCATTTCCGTTGAACTATAAATCTGGAATATGTAGGCTGCCCTTAAGATCTACTACAGCTCCAATATTTTCACCTATTGATCTGTCAATCTGCTCATCGTCTTTCAAGTCTTCGAATGGGACAATTGGATCTTACTGACAGCCTAAGACAATAGATGTATTTGGTACAATGTCAAAAGCATCTATACTATGGCTAACATCCTGTAGATCATCAATATCTTGGTCATGTTGAGAAGCATCTCTTGTTGTAGCATATTTCACATAACTATCTGATTCCTTATTTAACAAATTGAAATCATGACATCATTTAGGATAGAGAAGGTCAGCTGAATATATCTCTTTACAAAATAGAGGAAAGGCAGCATGAAAATCAGCCAAATACCTGACACTTGAAAAAGGAAGAGAACGATACCAATCACGAGAAATTCCCTCTAATGAAAGACTGAAAAGTCAGATCTGAACATCCTCATGCACAACTCGCAACCAATGCATGTAGTCATGAAAATCCAGCAAATGTTCGGCTGGCACTTCCCAGTCTTCTCCTCGAAATTTGGGAAGACTATTTTCCCATTCATATTTAGTAGGTACTGGATTTGGGAAACCAACAATTTTTGAAAAATCACAGAACACATACCTCTTAGCAAAGATCTGGTTCATATCCCCAATGGAGTCACCAACAGATACTGAATAATGGATTCGCCACTAAATTCATCCTTCATGGAGTCGCCAGATAGATGATTACATCCGAAATAATGTCCAGGCTTTGTCTATCATCAAGGCTGGAACTATGTCGTCTCCCAAGGAAGCTGAGCTTCAATCTCCTCTCCCCAGCAACAACACCAATTTGTTAACTCTCCAGGAAACTCTCCTAGGTTGTAAGTCAGAGATGCCTGGTAACTTAATCTTTTGGTAACTATTTTCTCAAATAAAAGTGTGGGTTTGGATCAAGTCGGAGTACTGAATCATTTGCCACTCAAATCATGCATAAACACATTTAGATGGACAAGGATTTCAACCAAAAATGTTCAGAGAGTTTACAAATAAAGGGATGAATGAAGAAATAACTATTATATCGTAGAATCACATATAAAACATATATGAATGGCCAATTACAATAATCACAGGAATACTTGCAGAGTTAAACTTATGAATGCAGTGATAAGACGACAGTTATCGGGCATAAACAAGCATAACAGCATGAATTAAATATCCAGGTGCAAGTACAGAATAGACAAGAAAATGAAATCATAACAAGTTATGGCAAAAGAAGCCTGTATTACTCCATATGAAAATGAGAAGTTTTGAGTTACATAATATGAAAAAAGTCTCCAAAGTTGAACGCCTTAATTCCTATTCTACCTTCAGCTTTATAGCTTTACAATGCAGTTCCGAGATCCTGAAAACATGGATCAAATATGCTAAAGATAGAAAGTCAAAATTTAGTTTGCAAAATATGTGGAATGATCCCCAAAAATGAGGTCAATCCCAGATTTCATGGTCTTCCTCTCTTGTGGAGTCATTGTGCAGTTCAGAATAGCCTTCCAAGGCTGAGTGATGACTCTTCCAAGAGATACAATTCGAATTTGCTGAGATGTGCAAAAAATCCAACTTGTTTCCACCAAAATAGGTGCCAAAACCAACTTGGCCACCTTTTCTAATCCTTATATACCAAAAATGAATATTGAAACTGAATACATAATTCATCATCTATCCATGATGAGTGTTTTCAAATGATTTGGATTAGAAAAACCTCGATCTGTGCAAAATTTAGCTTTCTCTATCCAGTTATAGGTTTCGGTGGTTAACCTAGGAAGCTCCTAAGTGGATTATCTACCGAAAGCCCTGTTTTCGGTGGTTGATAAACAGTCGTCCTGTTCGCCTAAACCACCGAAAGCACATCTTGAACATTTATCATTAGTTACTAAGAATGAGGATCTGGAATTTGTATG
>JASDQU010737852.1:252222-263753 GCA_032191745.1 Picea mariana
GTACTGTCTTCAAAAGAGTGATTTTGAGAAACTGACAAGTGTAACTTTCTTCATGAAAATGATCTTAAAGAAGAGATAGATCTTCTATCACCATGTCATTATCATGTCATCATCTTGATAACCAAAAATGTGGATAACAATGTGTGACTTGTGATCATGAGATAGGTTTTTGGCTTTAAAAATCGAACCTTTGTGACTTATGATTAGATCGCTTTGAGCACACATCATAATATTAGAGAATATTGCTAAAATATGAAAAGCATTAGAGGTTAGGGTTTTTAGGAAATACTGACAAAATTTTGGAATGAAGGTTATAAACAGGGTCAGAAGATTATGGAGCAATCATGATTAGTGAAGACCTAATGAGGAAATTGAAGATATGAACAATGGTGAATGACAAAGAAAAATGACAACTTTAAGCATGAATGAATAGAAATGCCTCAAATTTTCAAAGTGATTTTTAGGAGATAACATCTGGCTCCAACTGGGATGGAGACCTCCCTGTGAGGCTCCAATAACCAAGTAGTTCCAGTAGCCTTTATCATTGGGCATGGAGTCATCTGGCCCTTACAATTTACCTCTTTAAACCTGTGACCTACCTCTAGCCATCCTGCGACCTGCTCAACAATCATCCTTAATTTGTATTGTGTCTAGTCCATTGGGCTATGGAGTCATTTGGCCTTTACAACTGGTCCTTGAGAATTCCTTGAAGCTGCATGTAGCCTGTAAACCAGTAGCCTGCCTGTAGCTTGCCTGTTTATTCAAGAAATTTAAAACAATCTACTTGCTTGTAAGAAGAGCTTATTCTGCTGCTAACTCCTATGCTAAATAACTGTACTTCCTCTCATCAAGTGAAATCATGCTTCCAATGAAGCCATGTCAGAAAGTGATTTTCTGAAACTATTCTTCATCTTAACCCAAAAAATGATAGAAGCCATATCATGTAGAAATATAGTCGATAACAAAAACAAAATTGTTCCTCGTCTGACAAAAATGTTTTGATATTTATGTTGCTCATAGATTCCAAAAAGTTTTTAATAGGGTCATAAAAGTCAGAATGAAATACCTCTTTGAGTTGCTGATCCAACTGACTGTAATGCTTCTCTTTTTTTCCTTCACAAAACTTAATGCTGAATGTAAACTGCTTGATCTTTGTTGAATAAAAATACGAACTCAATTTCTGACCTGAACCTTTCTGTTCATCATCTTCCTTTACATACCTGCTGCAAATTTCTTGATGTTCTAGCTGAAGACTAGACAGTCTTTGCAAATCTGGAAACTCTAAGCTGCCCTCATCATCCTCTTCTTCATGTGTGTTGCAATCAAAAGAATGAAAGCTGTCCTTACTATCTATTGCAAGTTTGAGACTGTCTTCTACTGATATGTCAGCCTGCTCAACATATTCAGAGTTTTGAAAGGAGGCAATCTGATCTTTATGACGACATCTTTGATCATCTCTTTGTGAAAAAGTAGGACTAGATGAAATTTTAGTAGTCAACAATCCTTCCCAAGTCTTAAAGTATTCTTCCTCATCACCATACTTATCAAATATGGGAACATCAAGAACAATTTCTAATGATAGAGATGAAGATTCAAGCATAGAGTCATCAACAATAGGATCTTGAGATAGATTTGAAAAAATATCATTTTTTACCTCATCATATTCATTCTTCGCATCTCACATTGACATGTGAGATACATAAGGAGAAATATAATCCTCTTGTTGTCTTTCTTGAAGATTTGATGTTTTCTCAAAATCTTGTTCTTCATAGTCACTACCATTTCCCTTGAACTGTAAATCTGGAAGATGTAGGCTGCCCTCAACATCTACTGCAGCTCCAATATTTTCACCTGTTGATCTGTCAATCTGCTCATCATCTTTCAAGTCTTCGAATGGGACAATTGGATCTTGCTGACAGCCTAAGATAATAGATGTATTTGGTACAACGTCAAAAGCATCTATACTATGGCTAACATCCTGTAGATCATCAATATCTTGGTCATGTTGAGAAGCATCTCCTGTTGTAGCATATGTCACATAACTATCTGATTCCTTATTTAACTTATTGAAATCATGACAACATTTAGGATAGAGAAGGTCAGCTGAATATATCTCTTTACAAAATAGATGAAAGGCAGCATGAAAATCAGCCAAAGAGCTGACACTTGAAAAAGGAAGAGAACGATACCAATCACGAGCAATTCCCTCTAATGAAAGATTGAAAAGTCGGATCTGAACATCCTCATGCACAACTCGCAACCGATGCATGTAGTCATGAAAATCCAACAAATGTTCGGCTGGCACTTCCCAGTCTTCTCCTCGAAATTTGGGAAGACTATTTTCCCATTCATCTTTAGTAGGTACTGGATTTGGGAAACCAACAATTTTTGAAAAATCACAGAAAGCATACCTCTTAGCAAAGATCTGGTTCATATCCCCAGTGGAGTCACCAACAGATACTGAATAATGGATTCACCTCTGAATTCGTCCTTCATGGAGTCGCCAAATAGATGATTACAAATGAAATAATGTCCAGGCTTTGTCTATCATCAAAGATGGAACTATGTCGTCTCCCAAGGAAGTTGAGCTTCAATCTCCTCTCCCCGGCAACGATGCCAATTTGTTAACTCTCTAGGAAACTCTACTAGGCTGTAAGTCAGAGATGCCTGGTAACTTAATCTTTTGGTAACTATTTTCTCAAATAAAAGTGTGGGTTTGGAACAAGTCGGAGAACTGAATCATTTGTCACTCAAATCATGCACAAACACATTTATATGGACAAGGCTTTCAACCACAAATATTCAGAGAGTTTACAAATAAAGGGATGAATGAAGAAATAACTATTATATCAGCAGAATCACATATAAAACATATATGAATGGCCAATTACAATAATCACAGGAATACTTGCAGAGTTAAACTTATGAATGCAGTGATAAGACGACATTTATCGGGCATAAACAAGCATACCAGCATGAATTAAATATCCAGGTGGAAGTACAGAATAGACAAGAAAATGAAATCAGAACAAGTTATGGCAAAAGAAGCTTGTATTACTCCATATGAAAATTAGAAGTTTTGAGTTACATAATATGAAAAAAGTCTCCAAAGTCGAACGCCTTAGTTCCTATTCTATTTTCAGCTTTATAGCTTTACAATGCAGTTCCGAGATCCTGAAAACATGGATCAAATATGCTAAAGATAGAAAGACAAAATTTGGTTTGCAAAAGATGTGGAATGATCCCCAAAAATGAGGTCAATCCTAGATTTCATGGTCTTCTTCTCTTGTGGAGTCATTGTGTAGTTCAGAATAGCCTTCCAAGGCTGAGTGATGAATCTTCCAAGAGATACAATTCGAATTTGCTGAGATGTGAAAAAAATCCAACTTGTTTCCACCAAAATAGGTGCCAAAACAAACTTGGCCACCTTTTCTAATCCTTATATACCAAAAATGAATCTTGAAACTGAATACATAATTCATCATCTATTCATCATAAGTGTTTTCAAATGATTTGGATCAGAAAAACCTCAATCTGTGCAAAATTTAGCTTTCTCTGTCCAGTTACAGGTTTCGGTGGTTAACCTAGGAAGCTCCTGAGTGGATTATCTATCGAAAACCCTGTTTTTGGTGGTTAATGAACAGTTGTCCTGTTCGCCTAAACTACCGAAAGCACAGCTTGAACATTTATCATTAGCTACTAAGAATGAGGATTTGGAATTTGGATGGATCTTTGACTGATAATTATTCTACCAAGTGTTCAAGCTTCACCCCTCAAGTTGAAAGATGTTGCTTATAAAATCACAAAAGCTCATGTGAGCTGCTGAACATGAATGTATTCTCATCTTGTTAACATGGAAATCCATTTACTGTAGAATGCTAGGTCTTTTTAATTCTAGCTTTCACTTTGTTTCAGGTTTCATGATGACCTTTGTTGTTGTTGTTTATAAAGCTGCAAATGGTGTTCCTGAACCACAACAGTAGGTGGAAGATGCTGAAAATGTTCATGAATATGTACAGGATGACTATTCTTCTGCAAATTCATATCTGGCTGAGTGTCTACATGTGGTTGCATTCATGTCTTTGCTTCTGTTCATTGCCAGGATTTACACTTTCAGCATTAAGAGCTTTAACAAATTCTATTACTGGGAGATAAGAAGACCAAAGATTACCCGACTCTGTATTGATAACCATATAACCAGATTTTGAGACAAGACCTTGACATTTTGGGATTGCATCTGCATGTTCCACGTAACAGGCGTTTGTACTAGTGCCCAAAATAACATCAACCATAACATCCTCATCATGATATCGTCCTGCAATGTATGTGCTATGGGAAGCCAGCTTAGGTTGGTTTGGGCCTTGTGAATATGAAACTTTGAAGGAAGTCCTGAAAATCCCTCTGGTGGCAGGTGGGTTAGAGAGGTTGAAAAGAAAATTAATCTTTTGTGTTGCTCCATTGGCATTCGATTGACCACCTGCCAGAACCAAATAATTTGATCGTCAGCTTCGGCATACTTATGATACTCTGTATGGTCTTTCCAATCCTGTATACATAAATCATGACCCATTCCATACAACATTAGATCCAGAACTTCGGGTTCTAAAGCTCGAAGAAACTGTTGGAGTGTTGAATTCCCAGGCAAATCAGAAAATCCCTGAGCAAAGCATTTAACTTGTTCTGCAACTGGTGTCACAAAATGACACTAAATCAGCAACATACCGATGTCGATTCTTACTGTTTACAACCAAGTCCCTTCCCCCTGGACAAATTTTCATGACCTTTCGGGAACCCAGTTGTTCAACATCTGTCACAAACGTGAGTCCTAGTACATCCATGTGGCACTTGGCATTCACTCTGTGTCTGCGTTTTTTATAAATGGGCATGCATCGGGCGTTTAAGCAGAAATGAAGGGCCTTGATCTATGGAAATAAATCGGGCTTGGGTTTTTATATTGTCAAAACGTATAAATACTATATATTAACCCCTACCCATGGCGACTGAAGCAATCTGGCATCCGTAGAATACCTGCAATCTGAAGAAAACTAAATACAGAAACCAATATTTACCAAACTAATGCTCTGTTAGTTTCTCCAAAGGCAATGGCAACCAAGCCTGAATGTTTTTGGACTTGCTTTGAATCCCTCCACCATTTCAATATACAGTTAAACTAGAGTTGAAACCCTGCAATCTGAAAAACCAAACTTGGCGCATGCATCTGGCTGTTTGTCTTGACATGTAGACTTTGCATGAGGATGTATGATGTTTCCAGCTGGGCTTTTTATGTTTTGCATGATGTTTATAGTGTTGATTACTGACATACGTGTTGTAAGATTGCAGGGCGTGGCTTAGTTTACAATTCAGTTGATAGACTAGACTTGGAATTTAGTATGGTTGGAAGTTAGCATAATAACCTAAGAATAGGTCATAAGCATTTGACTCATGACTTGGCATATGGACAACCCATGGAAAAACTTAATCCCATGACTTGATTCATGTGTGACTTCTAATCATGAACTAGGTTTTTGGCTTTAAAAATCGAACCTTTGTGACTTAGGATTAGATCACTTTGAGCACACATCATAATATTATAGAATATTGCTAAAATATGAAAAGCATTAGAGGTTAGGGTTTTTAGGAAATACTGACAAAATTTTGGAATGAAGGTTATAAACAGGGTCATAAGAGCATGGAGCAATCATGATCAGTGAAGACCTAATTGAGGAAATTGAAGATATGAACAATGGTGAATGACAAAGAAAAATGACAATTTTAAGCATGAATGAACAGAAATGCCTCAAATTTTCAAATTCATTTTTAGGAGATAGCATTTGGCTCCAACTGGGATGGAGACCTCCCTGTGAGGCTCCAAGAACCAAGTAGTTCCAGTAGCCTTTAGCATTGGGCATGGAGTCATCTGGCCCTTACAATTTACCTCTTTAAACCTGTGACCTACCTCTAGCCATCCTGTGACCTGCTCAACAATCATCCTTTATTTGTATTGTGTCTAGTCCATTGGGATATGGATTCATTTGGCCTTTACAACTGGTCCTTGAGAATTCCTTGAAGCTGCATGTAGCCTGTAAACCAGTAGCCTGCCTGTAGCTTGCCTGTTTATTCAAGAAATTGAAAACAATCTACTTGCTCGTATGAAGAGCTTATTCTGCTACTAAATCCTATGCTAAACAACTGTACTGCCTCTCATCAAGTGAAATCATGCTTCCAATGAAGCCATGTCAAAAATTGATTTCCTAAAACTATTCTTGATCTTAACCCAAAAAATGATGGAAGCCATATCATGCAGAAATATAGTCGATAACAGAAACAAAATTGTCCCTCGTCTGACAAAAATGTTTTGATATTTATGCTGATCATAGATTCCAAAAAGTTTTTGATAGGGTCATAAAAGTCAGAATGAAATACCTCTTTGAGTTGTTGATCCAACTGATTGTAATGCTGCTCTTTTTTTCCTTCACGAAACTTAATGTTGAATGTAAACTGCTTGATCTCTGTTGAAGAAAAATATGAACTAAATTTCTGACCTGAACCTTTCTGCTCGTCATCTTCCTTTTCATACCTGTTGCAAATTTCCTGATGTTCTAGCTGAAGACTAGACAGTCTTTGCAAATCTGGAAACTCTAAGCTGCCCTCATCATCCTCTTCTTCATGTGTGTTGCGATCAAAAGACTGAAAGCTGTCCTTACTATCTATTGCAGGTTTGAGACTGTCTTCTACTGATACGTCAGCCTGCTCAACATATTCAGAGTTTTGAAAGGAAGCAATCTGATCTTTATGATGACATCTTTGATCTTATCTTTGTGAAAAAGTAGGACTAGATGTAGGCTACCCTCAACATCTATTGCAGCTCCAATATTTTCACCTGTTGATCTGTCAATCTACTCATCATCTTTCAAGTCTTCAAATGGGACAATTGGATCTTGCTGACAACCTAAGACAATAGACATATTTGGTACAATGTCAAAAACATCTATACTATGGCTAACATCCTGTAGATCATCAATATCTTGGTCATGTTGAGAAGCATCTCCTCCTATAGCATATTTCACATAACTATCTGATTCCTTATTTAACAAATTGAAATCATGACAACATTTAGGATAGAGAAGGTTAGCTGAATATATCTCTTTACAAAATAGATGAAAGGCAGCATGAAAATCAGCCAAAGAGTTGATACTTGAAAAAGGAAGAGAACGATACCAATCATGAGCAATTCCCTCTAATGAAAGACTGAAAATTCAGATCTGAACATCCTCATGCACAACTCGCAATCGATGCATGTAGTCATGAAAATCCAGCAAATGTTCGGCTGGCACTTCCCAGTCTTCTCCTCGAAATTTGGGAAGACTATTTTCCCATTCATCTTTTGTAGGTACTGGATTTGGGAAACCAACAATTTTTAAAAAATCACAGAACACATACCTCTTAGCAAAGATCTGGTTCATATCCCCAGTGGAGTCACCAATAGATACTGAATAATGGAGTCGCCACTGAATTCGTCCTTCATGGAGTCTCCAAATAGATGATTACAACCGAAATAATATCCAGGCTTTGTCTATCATCAAAGATGGAACTATGTCGTCTCCCAAGGAAGCTGAGCTTCAATCTCCTCTCCCCGGCAACGACGCCAATTTGTTAACTCTCCAGGAAACTCTCCTAGGCTGTAAGTCAGAGATGCCTGGTAACTTAATCTTTTGGTAACTATTTTCTCAAATAAAAGTGTGGGTTTGGATCAATTCGGAGGACTGAATCATTTCTCACTCAAATCATGCATAAACACATTTAGATGGACAAGGCTTTCAACCACAAATGTTCAGAGAGTTTACAAATAAAGGGATGAATGAAGAAATAACTATTATATCAGTAGAATCACATATAAAACATATATGAATGGCCAATTACAATAATCACAGGAATACTTGCAGAGTTAAACTTATGAATGCAGTGATAAGACGACAGTTATCGGGCATAAAGAAGCATAACAACATGAATTAAATATCCAGGTGCAAGTACAGAATAGACAAGAAAATGAAATCTGAACAAGTTATGGCAAAAGAAGCTTGTATTACTCCATATGAAAATGAGAAGTTTTGAGTTACATAATATGAAAAAAGTCTCCAAAGTTGAACGCCTTAGTTCCTATTCTACCTTAAGCTTTATAGCTTTACAATGCAGTTTCGAGATCCTGAAAACATGGATCAAATATGCTAAAGATAGAAAGTCAAAATTTAGTTTGCAAAAGATGTGGAATGATCCCTAAAAATGAGGTCAATCCCAGATTTCATGGTCTTCCTCTCTTGTGGAGTCATTGTGCAGTTCAGAATAGCCTTCCAAGGCTGAGTGATGACTCTTCCAAGAGATACAATTCGAATTTGCTGAGATGTGCAAAAAATCCAACTTGTTTCCACCAAAATAGGTGCCAAAACCAACTTGGCCACCTTTTCTAATCCTTATATACCAAAAATGAATCTTGAAACTGAATACATAATTCATCATCTATCCATGATGAGTGTTTTCAAATAATTTGGATCAAAAAAACCTCGATCTATGCAAAATTTAGCTTTCTCTGTCCAGTTACAGGTTTCGATGTTTAACCTAGGAAGCTCCTGAGTGGATATTCTACCGAAAGCCCTGTTTTCGGTGGTTAATGAATAGTCGTCCTGTTCACCTAAACCACCGAAAGCACAGCTTGAACATTTATCATTAGCTACTAAGAATGAGGATCTGGAATTTGGATGGATCTTTGACTGATAATTATTCTGCCAAGTGTTCAAGCTTCACCCCTCAAGTTGAAAGATGCTACTTATAAAATCACAAAAGCTCATGTGAGCTGCTGAACATGAATGTATTCTCATCTTGTTAAGATGGAAATCCATTTACTGTAGAATGCTAGGTCTTTTTAATTCTAGCTTTCACTTTGTTTCAGCTTTCATGATGACCTTTTTTACTGTTGTTTATGAAGTTGCAAATGGTGTTCCTGAACCACAACAGTAGGTGGAAGATGCTGAAAATGTTCATGACTATGTACAAGATGACTATTCTTCTGCAAATTCATATCTGGCTGAGTGTCTACATGTGGTTGCATTCATGTCTTTGCTTCTGTTCATTGCCATGATTTACACTTTCAGAATTAAGAGCTTTAACAAATTCTGTTACTGGGAGATAAGAATACCAAAGATTACCCCACTCTGTATTGATAACCATAGAACCAGATTTTGAGAGAAGACCTTGACATTTTGGGATTGCATCTGCATGTTCCATGTAACAGGCGTTTGTAATAGTGCCCAAAATAACAGCAACCATAACATCCTCATCATGATATCGTCCTCCAATGTATGTGCTATGGAAAGCCAACTTAGGTCGGTATGGGCCTTGTGAATATGAAACTTTGAAGGAAGTCCTGAAAATCCCTCTGGTGGTAGGTGGGTTAGAGAGGTTGAAAAGAAAATTAACCTTCTGCGTTGCTCCATTGGCATTCCATTGACCACCTGCCAGAACAAAATAATTTGATCGTCAGCTTCGTTGTACTTATGATACTCTGTATGGTCTTTCCAGTCCTGTATACATAAATCATGACCCTTTCCATACAACATTAGATCCAGATCTTCAGGTTATAAAGCTCGAAGAAACTATTGGAGTGTTGAATTCCCAAGCAAATCAGAAAATCCCTGAGCAAAGCATTTAAGTTGTTCTGCAACTGGTGTCACAAAATGACACTGAATCAGCAACATACCGATGTCAATTCTTACTGTTTACAACCAAGTCCCTGCCCCCTGGACAAAGTTTCATGACCTTTCAGGAACCCAGTTCTTCAACTTCTGTCACAAACGTGAGCCCTAGTACATATTTGTCTAGACTATCTGAATCTGTTTCCAAGATTTTCTTGCAGCTTGAAAACAAGAATGGATCTACATCTTGTGTATCTTCCTAGGAGATAGAGAGACCAACCAATTGTTTGAAGAATGTTCGAGCTAGGACGATGCCGATTTGCACCGTATGCATCAATACCAAACCAATAACATGACCACAAAACTTGAAATAGGATAGATGACCAAGATTCACTCCAGATGCTTTCACTTGTGACAAATTTTTCTAGCTCTGAAGCAAATCGAACTGGATTCCCCCCACACCATGGCTATTCTTCATCCATTTCTAATAGACAATGTGTTGATCCAGTACCTTACCCTTATATATGCTCATATCGTGGGTCTTCCTTGTGACTAAATGTCTTCGATCTGATGCCCTCGACTGTCAAAGAATCGAGAGACGCCGCTATACTCACCAATGGACAATTTCGCATCCATGTGGCACTTGGCATTCACTATGTGTCTATGTTTTTTATGAATGGGCATGCATCAGGCGTTTAAGGAGAAATGAAGGTCCTCGATCCGTGGAAATAAATCGAGCTTGGGTTTTGATATTTTCAAAACGTATAAATACTATATATTAACCCTTGCCCATGGCGACTGAAGCAATCTGGCATCCGTAGAATACCTGCAATCTGAAGAAAACCAAATACAGAAACCAATCTTTACCAAACTAACGCCCTGTTAGTTTCTCCATAGGAAATGGAAACCAAGACTGAATGTTTTTGGACTCGCTTTGAAGCCCTCCACCATTTGAATATATAGTTAAACTAGAGTTGAAACCCTGCTATCTGAAAAACCAAACTTGGCGCATGCATCTGGCTGGTTGTCTTGACATGTAGACTTTGCATGAGGATGTATGATGTTTCCAGCTGGGCTTTTTATGTTTTTCATGATGTTTCTAGTGTTGATTACTAACATATGTGTTGTAAGACTGCAGGGCGTGGCTTAGTTTACGATTCAGTTGATAGACTAGACCTGGAATTTAGTATGGCTAGAAGTTAGCATAATAACCTAAGAATAGGTCATAAGATTTTGACTCATGACTTGGCATATGGAAAACCCATGGCAAAACTTAATCCCATGACTTGATTCATGTGTGGCTTGTGATCATGAGCTAGGTTTATGGCTTTATATATCGAACCTTTGTGACTTAGGATTAGATCGCTTTGAGCACACATCATAATATTAGAGAATATTTCTAAAATATGAAAAGGATTAGAGGTTAGGGTTTTTAGGAAATACTGACAAAATTTTGGAATGAAGGTTATAAACAGGGTCAGAAGAGTATGGAGCAATCATGATCAGTGAAGACCTAATGAGGAAATTGAAGATATGAACAATGGTGAATGACAAAGAAAAATGACAATTTTAAGCATGAATGAACAAAAATGCCTAAAATTTTCAAAGTCATTTTTAGGAGATAACATCTGGCTCCAACTGGGATGGAGACCTCCCTGTGAGGCTCCAATAACCAAGTAGTTCCAGTAGCCTTTAGCATTGGGCATGGAGTCATCTGGCCCTTACAATTTACCTCTTTAAACCTGTGACCTACCTGTAGCCATCCTGTGACCTGATCAACAATCGTCCTTAATTTGTATTGTGTATAGTCCATTTGGCTATGCAGTCATTTGGCCTTTACAACTG
>JASDQU010737852.1:264241-275005 GCA_032191745.1 Picea mariana
AGAGCTTATTCTGCTGCTAACTCCTATGCTAAACAATTGTACTGCCTCTCATCAAGTGAAATCATGCTTCCAATGAAGCCATGTTAGAAAGTGATTTCCTGAAACTATTCTTCATCTTAACCCAAAAAATGATGGAAGCCATATCATGCAGAAATATAGTCGATAATAGAAACAAAATTGTCCCTCGTCTGACAAAAATGTTTTGATATTTATGCTGCTCATAGATTCCAATTTTTTTTTAGTAGGGTCATAAAAGTCAGAATGAAATACCTCTTTGAGTTGCTGATCCAACTGATTGTAATGCTACTCTTTTTTTCCTTCACAAAACTTAATGCTGAATGTAAACTGGTTGATCTCTGTTGAAGAAAAATATGAACTCAATTTCTGACCTGAACCTTTCTGCTCATCATCTTCCTTTTCATACCTGCTGCAATTTTCCTGATGTTCTAGCTGAAGTCTAGATAGTCTTTGCAAATCTGGAAACTCTAAGCTGCCCTCATCATCCTCTTCTTCATGTGTGCTGCAATCAAAAGACTGAAAGTTGTCCTTACTATCTATTGCAGGTTTGAGACTGTCTTCTACTGATACGTCAACTTGCTCAACATATTCAGAGTTTTGAAAGGAGACAATCTGATCTTTATGACGACATCTTTGATCATCTCTTTGTGAAAAAGTAGGACTAGATGAAATTCTAGTAGTCAACAATCCTTCCCAAGTCTTAAAGTCTTCTTCCTCATCACCATACTTATCAAATATGGGAACATCAAGAACAATTTCTAATGATAGAGATGAAGATTCAAGCATAGAGTCATCAACAATAGGATCTTGAAATAGATTTGAAAAAATATCATTTTTTACCTCATCATATTCATCCTTCGCATCTAACATTGACATGTGAGATACATAAGGAGAAATATAATCCTCTTGTTGTCTTTCTTGAAGATTTGATGTTTTCTGAAAATCTTGTCCTTCATAGTCACTACCATTTCCCTTGAACTGTAAATCTGGAAGATGTAGGCTGCCCTCAACATCTACTGTAGCTCCAATATTTTCACCTGTTGATTTGTCAATCTACTCATCATCTTTCAAGCCTTCGAATGGGACAATTGGATCTTGCTGACAGCCTAAGACAATAGATGTATTTGGTACAACGTCAAAAGCATCTATACTATGGCTAACATCCTATAGATCATCAATATTTTGGTCGTGTTGAGAAGCATCTCCTGCTGTAGCATATTTCACATAACTATCTGATTCCTTATTTAACAAATTGAAATCATGACAGCATTTAGGATAGAGAAGGTTAGCTGAATATATCTCTTTACAAAATAGATGAAAGGAAGCATGAAAATCAGCCAAAGAGATGACACTTGAAAAAGGAAGAGAACGATACCAATCACGAGCAATTACCTCTAATGAAAGACTCAAAAGTCGGATCTGAACATCCTCATGCACAACTTGCAACCGATGCATGTAGTCATGAAAATCCAGCAAATGTTCGGCTGGCACTTCCTAGTATTCTCTTCGAAATTTAGGGAGACTATTTTCCCATTCATCTTTAGTAGGTACTGGATTTGGGAAACCAACAATTTTTGAAAAATCACAGAATGCATACCTCTTAGCAAAGATCTGGTTCATATCCCCAGTGGAGTCACCAACAGATACTGAATAATGGAGTTGCCACTGAATTCGTCCGTCATGGAGTTTCCAAATAGATGATTACAATCGAAATAATGTCCAGGCTTTGTCTATCAACAAAGATGGAACTATGTCGTCTCCCAAGGAAGCTAAGCTTCAATCTCCTCTCCCCGGCAACGACGCCAATTTGTTAACTCTCCAAGAAACTCTCCTAGGCTATAAGTCAGAGATGCCTGGTAACTTAATCTTTTGGTAACTATTTTCTCAAATAAAAGTGTGGGTTTAGAACAAGTTGGAGGACTGAATCATTTGTCACTCAAATCATGCATAAACACATTTAGATGGACAAGGCTTTAAACCACAAATGTTCAGAGAGTTTACAAATAAAGGGATGAAAGAAGAAAGAACTATTATATCAGTAGAATCACATATAAAACATATATGAATGGCCAATTACAATAATCACAGGAATAATTGCAGAGTTAAACTTATGAATGCAGTGATAAGACGACAGCTATCGGGCATAAACAAGCATAACAACATGAATTAAATATCCAGGTGCAAGTACATAATAGAGAAGAAAATGAAATATGAACAAGTTATGCCAAAAGAAGCTTGTATTACTCCATATGAAAATGAGAAGTTTTGAGTTACATAATATGAAAAAAGTCTCCAAAGTCGAACGCCTTAGTTCCTATTCTACCTTCATCTTTATAGCTTTACAATGTAGTTCCGAGATCCTGAAAACATGGATCAAATATGATAAAAATAGAAAGTCAAAATTTAGTTTGCAAAAGATGTGGAATGATCCCCAAAAATGAGGTCAATCCCAGATTTCATGGTCTTCCTCTCTTGTGGAGTCATTGTGCAGTTCAGAATAGCCTTCCAGGGCTGAGTGATGACTCTTCCAAGAGATACAATTCGAATTTGCTGAGATGTGCAAAAAATCCAACTTGTTTCCACCAAAATAGGTGCCAAAACCAACTTGGCCACCTTTTCTAATCCTTATATACCAAAAATGAATCTTGAAACTGAATACATAATTCATCATCTATCCATCATGAGTGTTTTCAAATGATTTGGATCAAAAAAACCTCAATCTGTGCAAAATTTAGCTTTCTCTATCTAGTTACAGGTTTCGGTGGTTAACCTAGGAAGCTCCTGAGTGGATTATCTATCGAAAGCCCTGCTTTCAGTGGTTAATGAACAGTCATCCTGTTCGCCTAAACCACCGAAAGCACAACTTGAACATTTATCATTAGCTACTAAGAATGAGGATATGGAATTTGGATGGATCTTTGACTGATAATTATTCTGCCAAGTGTTCAAGCTTCACCCCTCAAGTTGAAAGATGTTGCTTATAAAATCACAAAAGCTCATGTGAGCTGCTGAACATGAATGTATTCTCATCTTGTTAAGATGGAAATCCATTTACTATAGAATGCTAGGTCTTTTTAATTCTAACTTTCACCTTGTTTCAGCTTTCATGATGACCTTTGTTGCTGTTGTTTATGAAGCTGCAAATGGTGTTCCTGAACCACAACAATAGGTGGAAGATGATGAAAATGTTCATGACTATGTACAGGATGACTATTCTTCTACAAATTCATATCTGGCTGAGTGTCTACATGTGGTTGCATTCATGTCTTTGCTTCTGTTCATTGCCAGGATTTACACTTTCAGCATTAAGAGCTTTAACAAATTCTGTTACTAGCAGATAAGAAGAGCAAAGATTACCCCACTCTGTATTGATAACCATATAACCATATTTTGAGAGAAGTCCTTGACATTTTGGGATTGCATATGCATGTTCCATGTAACAGGCATTTGTACCAGTGCCCAAAATAGCATCAACCATAACATCCTCATCATGATATTGTCCTGCAATGTATGTGCTATGGGAAGCCAACTTAGGTCGGTATGGGCCTTGTGAATATGAAACTTTGAAGGAAGTCCTAAAAATCCCTCTGGTGGCAGGTGGGTTAGAGAGGTTGAAAAGAAAATTAACCTTCTGCGTTGCTCCATTGGCATTCCATTGACCACTGCCAGAACCAAATAATTTGATCGTCATCTTCGGCATACTTATGATACTCTGTATGGTCTTTCCAATCCTGTATACATAAATCATGACCCTTTCCATACAACAGTAGATCCAGATCTTCAGGTTCTAAACCTTGATGAAACTGTTGGAGTGTTGAATTCCCAAGCAAATCAGAAAATCCTTGAGCAAAGCATTTAAATTGTTCTGCAACTGGTGTCACAAAATGACACTGAATCAACAACATACCGATGTTGATTCTTATTGTTTACAACCAAGTCCCTTCCCCCTGGACAAAGTTTCATGACCTTTCAAGAACCCAGTTCTTCAACTTCTGTCACAAACGTGAGTCCTAGTACATCTTTGTCTAGACTATTTGAATCTGTTTCAAAGATTTTCTTGCAACTTGAAAACAAGAATGGATCTTCATCTTGTGTATCTTCCCAGGAGATAGAGAGACCAACCAATTGTTTGAAGAATGTTCGAGCTAGGAGCATGTCGATTTGCACCCTATGCATCAATGCCAAACCAATAACATGACCACAAAACTTGAAATAGGATAGATGACCAGGATTCACTCCAGATGCTTTCGCTTGTGACAAATTTTTCTAGCTCTGAAGCAAATCGAACTGGATTCCACCAACACCATGGCTATTCGTCATCCATTTCTAACATACAATGTGTTGATCCAGTACCTTACCCTTATATCTGCTCATCTCGTGGGTCTTCCTTATGACTAAATGTCTTCGATCTGAGGCCCTCGACTGTCAAAGAATTGAGAGACGCTGCTATACTCACCAATTGACAATTTCGCATCCATGTGGCACTTGGCATTCACTCTATGTCTGTGTTTTTTATGAATGGGCATGCATCAGACGTTTAAGCAGAAATGAAGGACCTCGATCCGTGGAAATAAATCGGGCTTGGGTTTTTATATTTTCAAAAGGTATAAATACTATATATTAACCCCTACCCATGGCGACTGAAGCAATATGGCATCCGTAGAATACTTGAAATCTGAAGAAAACCAAATACATAAACCAATATTTACCAAACTAATGCCATGTTAGTTTCTCCATAGGAAATGGAAACCAATCCGGAATGTTTTTGGACTCGCTTTGTAGCCCTCCACCATTTGAATATACAGTTAAACTAGAGTTGAAACCCTGCAATCTGAAAAACCAAACTTGGCGCATGCATCTGGCTGGTTGTCTTGACATGTAGACTTTGCATGAGGATGTATGATTTTTCCAGCTGGGCTTTTTATGTTTTGCATGATGTTTCTAGTGTTGACTATTGACATACATGTTGTAAGACTGTAGGGCATGGCTTAGTTTATGATTCAGTTGATAGACTAGACTTGGAATTTAGTATGGCTTGAAGTTAGCATAATAACCTAAGAATAGGTCATAAGCTTTTGACTCATGACTTGGCATATGGACAAACCATGGTGACACTTAATCCCATGACTTGATTCATGTGTGACTTGTGATCATGAGCTAGGTTTTTGGCTTTAAAAATCGAACCTTTGTGACTTAGAATTAGATCGCTTTGAGAACACATCATAATATTAAAGAATATTGCTAAAATATGAAAAGAATTAGAGGTTAGGGTTTTTAGGAAATACTGACAAAATTTTGGAATGCAGGTTATAAACAGGTTCAGAAGAGTATGGAGCAATCATGATCAGTGAAGACCTAATTGAGGAAATTGAAGATATGAACAATGGTGAATGACAAAGAAAAATGACAATTTTAAGCATGAATGAACAGAAATGCCTCAAATTTTCAAAGTCATTTTTAGGAGATAACATTTGGCTCCAACTGGGATGGAGACCTCATTGTGAGGCTCCAAGAACCAAGTAGTTCCAGTAGCCTTTAGCATTGGGCATGGAGTCATCTGGCCCTTACAATTTACCTCTTTAAACTTGTGACCTACCTGTAGTCATCCTGCGACCTGCTCAGCAATCATCCTTAATCTGTATTATGTCTAGTCCATTGGGCTATGGAGTCTTTCAACCTTTACAACTGCTCCTTGAGAATTCCTTGAAGCTGCATGTAGCCTGTAAACCAGTAGCCTGCCTGTAGGTTGCCTGTTTATTCAAGAAATTGAAAACAATCTACTTGCTCGTATGAAGAGCTTATTCTGCTGCTAACTCCTATGCTAAACAACTGTACTGCCTCTCATCAAGTGAAATCATGCTTCCAATGAAGCCATGTCAGAAAGTGATTTCCTGAAACTATTCTTCATCTTAACCCAAAAAATGATGGAAGCCATATCATGGAGAAATATAGTCAATAACAGAAACAAAATTGTCCCTCGTCTGACAAAAATGTTTTGATATTTATGATGCTCATAGATTCCAAAACGTTTTTAATAGGGTCATAAAAGTCAGAATCAAATACCTTTTTGAGTTGTTGATCCAACTGACTGTAATGCTGCTCTTTTTTTCCTTCACAAAACTTAATGCTGAATGTAAACTGCTTGATCTCTATTGAAGAAAAATACGAACTCAATTTCTGACCTGAACCTTTCTGCTCGTCAACTTCCTTTTCATAACTGCTGAAAATTTCCTGATGTTCTAGCTGAAGACTAGACAGTCTTTGCAAATATGGAAACTCTAAGCTTCCCTCATCATCCTCTTCTTCATGTGTGTTGCAATCAAAAGACTGAAAGTTGCCCTTACTATCTATTGCAGGTTTGAGACTGTCTTCTACTGATACGTCAGCCTGCTCAACATATTCATTGTTTTGAAAGGAAGGCAATCTGATCTTTATGATGACATCTTTGATCATCTCTTTGTGAAAAAGTAGGACTAGATGAAATTTTAGTAGTCAAAAATCCTTCCCAAGTCTTAAAGTCTTCTTCCTCAACGCCATACTTATCAAATATGGGAACATCAAGAACAATTTCTAATGATAGAGATGAAGATTCAAGCATAGAGTCATCAACAATAGGATCTTGAAATAGATTTGAAAAAATATCATTTTTTACCTCATCATATTCATCCTTCGCATCTGACATTGACATGTGAGATACATAAGGAGAAATATAATCCTCTTGTTGTCTTTCTTGAAGATTTGATGTTTTCTGAAAATCTTGTTCTTCATATTCACTACCATTTCCCTTGAACTATAAAACTGGAAGATGTAGGCTGCCCTCAAGATCTACTGCAGCTCCAATATTTTCACCTATTGATCTGTCAATCTGCTAATCATCTTTCAAGTCTTCGAATGGGACAATTGGATCTTACTGATAGCCTAAGACAATAGATGTATTTGGTACAACGTCAAAAGCATCTATACTATGGCTAACATCCTGTAGATCATCAATATCTTGGTCATGTTGAGAAGCATCTCTTGTTGTAGCATACTTCACATAACTATCTGATTCCTTATTTAACAAATTGAAATCATGACAGCATTTAGGATAGAGAAGGTCAGCTGAATATATCTCTTTACAAAATAGAGGAAAGGCAGCATGAAAATCAGCCAAAGAGCTGACACTTGAAAAAGGAAGAGAACGATACCAATCACGAGCAATTCCCTCTAATAGAAGACTGAAAAGTCAGATCTGAACATCCTCATGCACAACTCGCAACCGATGCATGTAGTCATGAAAATCCAGCAAATGTTCGGCTGGTACTTCCCATTCTTCTCCTCGAAATTTGGGAAGACTATTTTCCCATTCATCTTTAGTAGGTACTGGATTTGGGAAACCAACAATTTTTGAAAAATCACAGAACACATACCTCTTAGCAAAGATCTAGGTCATATCCCCAGTGGAGTCACCAACAGATACTGAATAATGGATTCGCCACTAAATTCGTCCTTCATGGAGTCGCCAGATAGATGATTACAACCGAAATAATGTCCAGGCTTTGTCTATCATCAAAGATGGAACTATGTCATCTCCCAAGGAAGCTGAGCTTCAATCTCCTCTCCCCGGTAACAACGCCAATTTGTTAACTCTCCAGGAAACTCTCCTAGGCTGTAAGTCAGAGATGCCTGGTAACTTAATCTTTTGGTAACTATTTTCTCAAATAAAAGTTTGGGTTTGGATCAAGTCAGAGTACTGAATCATTTGTCACCCAAATCATGCATAAACACATTTAGATGGACAAGGCTTTCAACCACAAATGTTCAGAGAGTTTACAAATAAAGGGATGAATGAAGAAATAACTATTATATCAACAGAATCACATATAAAACATATATGAATGGCCAATTACAATAATCACAGGAATACTTGCAGAGTTAAACTTATGAATGCAGGGATAAGACGACAGTTATCGGGCATAAACAAGCATAACATCATGCATTAAATATCCAGGTGCAAGTACAGAATAGACAAGAAAATGAAATCAGAAGAAGTTATGGCAAAAGAAGCTTGTATTACTCCATATGAAAATGAGAAGTTTTGAGTTACATAATATGAAAAAAGTCTCCAAAGTTGAACGCCTTAGTTCCTATTCTACCTTTGGCTTTATAGCTTTACAATGCAGTTACGAGATCCTGAAAACATGGATCAAATATGCTAAAGATAGAAAGTCAAAATTTAGTTTGCAAAAGATGTGGAATGATCCCCAAAAATGATGTCAATACCAGATTTCATGGTCTTCCTCTCTTGTGGAGTCATTGTGCAGTTCAGAATAGCCTTCCAAGGCCGAGTGATGACTCTTCCAAGAGATACAATTCGAATTTGCTGAGATGTGCAAAAAATCCAACTTGTTTCCACAAAAATAGGTGCCAAAACCAACTTGGCCACCTTTTCTAATCCTTATATACCAAAAATGAATCTTGAAACTGAATACATAATTCATCATCTATCCATGATGACTGTCTTCAAATGATTTGGATCAGAAAAACCTCGATCTGTGCAAAATTTAGCTTTCTCTATCCAGTTATAGGTTTTGGTGGTTAACCTAGGAAGCTCCTGAGTGGATTATCTACTGAAAGCCCTGTTTTCGGTGGTTAATGAACAATCATCCTGTTCGCCTAAACCACCGAAAGCAAAGCTTGAACATTTATCATTAGCTACTAAGAATGAGGATCTGGAATTTGGATGGATCTTTGACTAATAATTATTCTGCCAAGTGTTCAAGCTTCACCCGTCAAGTTGAAAGATGCTGCTTATAAAATCACAAAAGCTCATGTGAGCTGCTGAACATGAATGTATTATCATCTTGTTAAGATGTAAATCCATTTACTGTAGAATGCTAGGTCTTTTTAATTCTAGCTTTCACTTTGTTTCAGCTTTCATGATGACCTTTGTTGCTTTTGTTTATGAAGCTGCAAATGGTGTTCCTGAACAACAACAGTAGGTGGAAGATGTTGAAAATGTTCATGACTATGTACATGATGAATATTCTTCTGCAAATTCATATCTGGCTGAGTGTCTACATGTGGTTGCATTCATGTCTTTGCTTCTGTTCATTGCCAGGATTTACACTTTCAGCATTAAGAGCTTTAACAAATTCTGTTACTGGGAGATAAGAAGACCAAAGATTACCCCACTCTGTATTGATAACCATATAACCAGATTTTGAGAGAAGACCTTGACATTTTGGGATTGCATCTACATGTTCCACGTAAAAGGCATTTATACCAGTGCCCAAAATAACAGCAACCATAACATCCTCATCATGATATCGTCCTGCAATGTATGTGCTATGGGAAGCCATCTTAGGTCGGTATGGGCCTTGTGAATATGAATCTTTGAAGGAAGTCCTGAAAATTGCACTGGCGGTAGGTGGGTTAGAGAGGTTGAAAAGAAAATTAACCTTCTGCGTTGCTCCATTGGCATTCCATTGACCACCTGCCAGAACCAAATAATTTGATCGTCAGCTTTAGTGTACTAATGATACTCTGTATGGTCTTTCCAATCCTGTATACATAAATCATGACCCTTTCCATACAACATTAGATCCAGATCTTTAGGTTCTAAAGCTTGAAGAAACTATTGGAGTGTTGAATTCCCAAGCAAATCAAAAAATCTCTGAGCAAAGCATTTAAGTTGTTCTGCAACTGGTGTCACAAAATGACACTGAATCAGCAACATACCGATGTTGATTCTTACTGTTTACAACCAAGTCCCTTCCCCCTGGACAAACTTTCATGACCTTTCGGGAGCCCAGTTCTTCAACTTCTGTCACAAACGTGAGTCATATTACATCTTTGTCTAGACTATCTAAATCCATTTCCAAGATTTTCTTGCAACTTGAAAACAAGAATGGATCTTCATCTTGTGTATCTTCCTAGGAGATAGAGAGACCAGCCAATTGTTTGAAGAATGTTCGAGCTAGGACCATGTCGATTTGCACCCTATGCATCAATGCCAAACCAATAACATGACCACAAAACTTGAAATAGGATAGATGACCAGGATTCACTCCAGATGCTTTCGCTTGTGAAAAATTTTGCTATCTCTGAAGCAAATCGAACTGGATTCCCCCCACACCATGGCTATTCATCGTCCATTTCTAACAGACAATGCGTTGATCCAATACCTTACCCTTATATCTGCTCATCTCATGGGTCTTCCTTATGACTAAATGTCTTCGATCTGATGCCCTCGACTGTCAACGAATCAAGAGATGCCACTATACTCACCAATTGACAATTTCTCATCCATGTGGCACTTGGAATTCACTCCGTGTCTGCATTTTTTATGAATGGGCATGCATCAGACGTTTAAGTAGAAATGAAGGACCTCGATCCGTGAAAATAAATCGGGCTTGGGTTTTGATATTTTCAAAATGTATAAATACTATATATTAACCCCTGCCCATGGCGACTGAAGCAATCTGGCATCCGTAGAATACCTGCAATTTGAAGAAAACCAAATACAGAAACCAATCTTTAGCAAACTAATGCCCTGTTAGTTTCTCCATAGGCAATGGCAACCAAGCCTAAATGTTTTTGGACTCGCTTTGTAGCCCTCCACCATTTGAATATACAGTTAAACTAGAGTTGAAACCCTGCAATCTGAAAAACCAAACTTGGCGCATGCATCTGGCTGGTTGTCTTGACATGTAGACTTTGCATGAGGATGTATGATTTTTCCAGCTGGGCTTTTTATGTTTTGCA
>JASDQU010737852.1:278296-297182 GCA_032191745.1 Picea mariana
GGAAATTGAAGATATGAACAATGGTGAATGACAAAGAAAAATGACAATTTTAAGCATGAATGAACAGAAATGCCTCAAATTTTCAAAGTCATTTTTAGGAGATAACAGTAACTATACTTGGAAGATGGTATTTCCTTGATCTGTTCTAGATGGAGTACCGTTAGTCGCACCTCCACACCCCACCACAGTATGAATTTCTTCCCATATATTCTTGAATATTTGACATAATGTGGCAAAAGCCTGCTGACAATATCGTGGCTCAAGGATTCCATATCGTCTGCAGTCTCCTCGAATTGACACAGCAACTATCTCAACACCTATTCCGACATTGAATGTTATAAGCTTTGTTGGATACTGTTGTTAAATTTGGGAGAAAGTGCCTAAGTAATTTCAGAAATTTTCAATATCTGTTACAATAGCCCCAATTCTCACCACTGACCCCGACATGAAGTCCTCTCCCGAACAATATGTCTAGGCTAGGTCAGCCAATTGACCATCTTCAGGTACCACAGGCTCGACAGGTAGAAGGGTTCCTCAAAAAGGGAGCCCATTCAGAAAATACACATCCTCCATCACAGAGAATGCAAGGTGCTCACCTCAAACGATGAAACACTGCAAGTCTGGACTCCACATCAAAATCAGGAACTGCAACAAGTACTCCTGTTCCCTCAGTAGTGAGCACTCAAAAAAATTCAGCAGCCCACATGCTGCCAAAGCACCACGTACCATCGACTCCTCATCTCTCACCGCCTCTCTCAGGCGCGCCCCGTCCCTCTCCCTCCAATGGATTGGCATCGTCAACTGGTTTCCTGCATCCACACATACAGGACTTGATCAACCATCACAACTCATAAAAAACACCAAAATCTCCAAAAAAGATTATTTTTTACACCCTTTAGCTTTGCCTCAAAGGTACGAAGTTTTTACCCACAGGCACGCACATATGCATGCTTGTTCACCTCACAGTTGCGCCCTCATGCACGACTATTGGCAATACAAGAGCACACCCATGCGCCCCTGTCACATCAATAGACTCACACCCTAGCACACCTATTTTCTCCACAGTTGCACACACATGCGCAACTGTCAGGAACACAGCTGCACATGGATGCGCTATTGTGATTTGCACAGGCACACATCCCATGCATGCTTTTTTTCCCCATTTGGTCACCCCTGTGTGTGGCTCTCTAGATTACAACCACGCACTCGTTCCCATGAAACCCTAGATCGCCCGTGCACTAGGGGGGCCACCCTCACAAAACCCCCTTGTACAGTCATCCGTACAAGCCCTACCCAAAAAATCACCCCTAGCTATTGTGCAGGAGGATACGACCACTAAACTGAAACTCGTTGATCCTGAATGAAATGGCTCGATCTCCTAGAAACTCCAAATCTATCATCAAATATCTGTTCCAATCACTCTGGCAACGGGTACAAAGGAGGTGGCAATGTGGGCCCTACAACTATATATTTTCCCTTTTTCCAAACTCCCATACTCAATTCCGGGAGCTCCGAACGTCCGTTTTCCAATCCGTCTTCAACCATAGGACCAATATCCCACCACCTACATAGTCAAATTCCCTAGGCCAACATCCATCCTCTAATTCCTTGGCCCCTAGGGATCATGTTTCTCACATCATGCCCAGGTATGCATGCTCATGTTGAAAATTATCAAATAACCATTATATGTTCTTTATCTTCAGATATTGTTCATGTTGGGTATTTGGTTCTCATGTGTGCAGGTACTTGGTCACCACAAATCAACACAACCATTTCAGGTATAAGATCACTATTGGCATGTAATCATTCTCTCTAAATATCAATTGCATCTCCTAGTCACACCCTATGATATTTTCCTCTAAGGTCCCCCCATCTGGCTCTGCAATACTCACACCTCTGCTTCATTTCAGTACTGTCACCTGGTAGCACTCATCCCCACATGAGTTGTCCCATCTATAGTCCCCCTTAACACTTTGAAACTCATGTTTCTTTCATCCCCTAGGGCTGGGAGCCCTCACAGTCTTTGCATTCCCGAGAATTAGCCGCATCCTCCTTCTCCTCATTTTGATAACTTCCCCAAAATGGACTCCCAAGTAATCTCATCATGATTCACATTTTGACTCCTCCTCCACAGTATCATTATCCCTCCATCTCATCCACCATCAATTTTCCCATCTGTAGATTGTCCTCCATTCATTTTACCTAATACAGAAACCCACCTATGGGGCCCCCACCCTCCACCTATTTTCCACACAACTTGCACCCTCATAGGCCAAGCCATGTTGCACTGGGGAACCCATTTATGTATCTGTTTGCTCATCCCCAATTATTATTTATTTATTTGGTAATTTTACAAAGCCTTTATTTCCATCCATTACATAGTTTTTTGTCGTCACCTTTGGCAACCTTCCTTTTCCAGCAAAAGAAACCCATGTCGTCCTTGGTTGGGGAATTCGTTACCTTCTCCTTCTGTTGACATCATCCATAAACCCTGAGTATCCCACAGTCCATTTATCCTTAATCTTTTAGTTTGTCCACTTTGTCACACCTCTAGCACAATTTAACCCTAGTCTAGTCATCCCCTTGACGCTAGATTCGGTTCCACAGTTGCTACCATTTATCCTTCAAAAATATCCCCAACCAATGGCAGTCTTGAGTCTCACCGCATATTGACTTCATCCATGTATCTCCACAATCCTTGATCTTATCATGTGGATTTCATTAAGCCCTCTGCTTCTTGGAGTCGTGTCTCCCTTCCTGTCGACATCAACACAGTTTCTAGAAGGGCGACAATATCTTGACTCTCATTAAATTTACAATGAGGTGTCTCAGACGGCATAGAGAGAACCATCATTTCTCTCTTCTATCATTTACCCCCACAACATTCAACTTCAACACATTCTCATGTTGTAGTGGGTCTTAGTTTGCGACTATTGCAGTTGTTTTTTATATTTGTCGAAGACCTCTGGAAATTGATAGGCTATCAATGCCTACGTATCATCGACACTTCTTACAGGTGTCCTCACCTCTCTTCAGAGTTTGTTCACCATTAGAATTGTCCTCTGCTATTATTAACTATTGGATCTGGGTTATGAAAGGAAGCATAGAACAAGGAAGAAAAGGAAAAAAGTGAGCTTCTCGAGAGACACATTGGCTGTCATTAGGTCGAAGCGAGAAAAAGAACAAAAAATATGGAGTGAAGTGCGGAAAAGAAATCCGTTGGATGAGCAGATCGAGGATGACAGATCAGTAAGGAGGATGGACTGAGGATGACTCAAGAAGTGGAAAAATCCAGCATTAGATGCCTTATAGCACCACGAGATGGAGAAGGAAAGATAGGCTGGTGAAGCCCGGAAAGAATGGGTCAAGTTGACCTAGGGTTGTAGACACCTAGGGTTTTGGTAATTAGGGTTTTTGACACCTAGGTTTCGACCTAAGGCTATTGGTGAGGGAGTATAATTTATAAATAGAGGTTGAGAGGACCTAGGTTGGATCGGTACTATGATTGATCCTTGTTGTTGATTATTGCTCATTAGGAGAATATTGTATTAAGGGTGGGAGAAGTGATAAGAGAGAGAGCCTTCTAGGATTGTAATATATTCATCTGGTTGTGAAGATCAAGTCTTGCATCTGGTTGTGAAGGAAGGAAGAGAGACAGAGAGAGAGGATCTGTTGGCCAAGAGCACAGATCATAACTGTAATCTTTACCTTAATATATTGTAAGCACAGTTCTATGGACATAGCCCTAGAGAGAGGGTGAACCACGTACATCTATTGTTGTGTGTGTGATTGATGCCTTGATCTCTGATGTTGTTATATTGTTATCTGCATTATTGTATTGGATCAGATCTATAGTTGTGAAGGATAGATCTAGCTAGTTTAATGATAGATGCATGTTATGTTGATTGTTGCAATAAGAACCACTTAATATTCCCCTGGTTGTAGACATCTCTATCCTACAACCCCCTCATAGCTGCTTCGGGTGAGACTGCATCTACTTCGCAGGTGCTACCGAAAGGGCAAGTAGCTAGAGCTTGTTGGTGCGATGTTGGAGCTGAACCCTGGGTCTGCCCCTGTGCCAACAAATGGTTCCGTTGTCGGGACTAGAATATTTTTAAGGGAATGTCAAGGTGGTTCCCATCAAAGACAGAGATTTAGAAGTGGGTAGAGGATCAAGAGAAGGACTTCGCTGAAGCCCAGAACAAGAACCCTAAAATAAGCACTAAAGATTGGCTACAAAGATACATATTCACCGACATTCACAAGATCTTCTTTGGAGGAATCCATCAGGAGTTACATGAGTGGTTGGATAGGTTAGCCGACACACAGTTTGAAATCAGATCTAGACCCCTCGTAGTTTGGACACTAGCATTGATCCAAAAGGTCAAGAGAGTCGACAATGTTGTATCCAGAGTAGTAGATCATTGGTTTGATAGTACCATCAGAGGGTATATCACTGAGTTTGCTATTGACAGAACATAATCGTATAGTCAAGCTGAGAGATACTTTTTCAAGGGACCCAGAGGAAATGTTTTTCACTTCTTGAAGCCAAGAATCAAGATTCTCTTGCATGAAAACCACATCCTGAAGATACAATAGATTGATCGGATTTGAAAAGGATAATGTTCAAGATCTCGGACAACGACATCAACACAGAAGTAGGGCATATGCGTAGTGGTAAATTATTTCAAGGAGCTCACCTTGAGAATTTGTTTAAGAAAAACTATGAAGAAGAAGTTTTATATAGTGGAAAATAGGTAGATCTAATCAACGAAGAGCATTCAGATCCCACTAGAACAGAAGAAGGGGAAGCTGAAGAACTACGCCAAAGCGAGCCAGAAACCTCAGGAACTGTGCAAACTACTGAAGTAAGTAATGTTAATATTCTTTTTGTCCCAAAAATACTTAGTAGTTAGAATAGTTAGAACCACCAGAGTCTTCAAAGTACTGTTACCAGTAGCCCCACATCTACTCAGACAAGAACCCCAGTCAGCTTTATGGCAGATGAAATGAGACTCCCTATATTTAGAGGAGATGGATCTGAAGATCCAGATCAACATTGGTTTATGTGCAAGTTCGTATGGAATATTAAAAGTATCACTAATGAAACCATCAAGAGAACATAGTTCATCAGCACACTAAGGGACCGCGCACTGAGATGGTAGATGAAACTTGTACAAGGACTAGCATAGCCTAAGCCCCTGAATAAGATAAAGAATGCACTGATTGCAGAGTTTAATAAGCCTAAGTCAGAGTCATAATGTATTACAAAACTAAAAGACATTAAAAAAAGGTAGCAGAACCTGTTTGGGAGTTCGACCAAAGATTCAAGACCTTGATAGGCTGGTTAACTTTCCAGATCCCTGATGAATAGAACAAGGAGTGGTTCATTGCTGCATTGTTACCACACATAAGAATCCCTTTGATGCATCAGAAGATTATATCTCAGGAAAAATATTTGGAGATCACCATGAAGCTTGAATCAACACGAATGGGAGAATCCAACTCAGGCATTAGCCATATCATGAGCCAGCTAACTAGCTTGTCTTTACAGGTCGAGGATATGAAGAAAGATAAGGGAAAAGACAAAAGGGACGATATCTGGTGTGTAAGATGCAGATCTGAAGGCCATGATAAGGAACACTATCCCTTATTTCATGAGTACTTGGTATCAGGGGCACCGAACCCCTTAAAGCAGGTTAACCTACCCTGGTGCAAGGTATGAAGAAATAGGCATTGCCCAGGTGAGTGATACTATATGCAGAAGTATGTCCAGACACCCACAAACTTGTATTGTACATTCTACAAATCAGTGGGGCATGATGATCAGGATTGTAGAGCTTATGATCTCATGCATGAAAGGTCGAGAGACATATACAAAGTTCAAGGTGAGGTACAACAAGAAGGAAACACTCTGCAGTACAACTCTCCAAGGAGAGGAAATTTCACTCCTCGTGGTGGCTATAGAGGACAAGGATGAGGAGGAGGTATGGGTCAAGGCCGAGGAAAAATAATCTGTTACAACTACGTGCAACCATACCATTTAGCAAGGGATTGTCAGAATCCCTACACAACTTGTAGTTACTATAACTCCTTCGAGCATGTCATAGAAGAATGCCCTGTGCTGCTAGATAAACTTCAGGGAAGACAAGGACCCCAAAAGAACCCACAAGTACAACTGATATATGTTGAACCTCGTGGAGCAGACCCTAGAGTTGTTGTTATTACTCGAGGAGGCGTTACTATAGGAGAAGACAGAGAAACCCAAGGAAGAACTGAAAATGACCACGGAATCAGGAAATCTACAAAAAAGAACCCAACGTTTGATGCTAAGAAAGAAAGGCAGATATTCGAGGAGGCAAGGAAAGATTTCAAAGGAGATCAAGGATATTCATCAAAGAGACAACTACAAATCAAAGAATATGGTATGCCTCAGGTGTTTGATCCATTTGCATCACCAACAGAAGGGAAAGAGGTAAGACAACTCATGGAATTCTTGCACACTTGTGTTAAGTTGATTCAAGATAAAGGCGTTGTACAAGAATTACAAGATTTAATCAAGCAGTATGAACTAGGAAAAATAGACCCCTTGCTGGATAGAGCAGTGCACCGAATTGGAAAAAGGAGAAGGACAAATAAAGAATTACACTTGAATGCTCAGATAGGAGAGTATGAGATAGACTATGTGGTCCTTGACTTAGGGTCAGAAGTCAATGTCATGACGAAGCAGATTTGGGCTTTGATGGGAAAACCCAAACTGATATATTTCCCTATTAGGCTTCACATGGCTAATCAACAAGCTGTCAGCCCATTTGGACGATTAGAGCATGTCCCAGTGGACATCGATGGAGTAATAACCTTTGCAGATTTTGAGGTAATTGAAATTGTTGATGATAGCTACCCTTACCCTACATTGTTAGGAATTGATTGGGCCTTCGACAATTCCACTATTGTTGATCTAAAGAAAAGACACATGAAATTTGAGAAAGCTGGCCTTAGGTTCGTTGCACCTTTAGATCCAGATGAGGGTCCACAATACACAAAACCCATCAAATAAGAGGACCACGCATTTGAACTGGAAAACATCTACAAATTAACAGCCACACAGCATAATTATATCAACCCTACAACTGAAGGAAATATAATCCGATGAAGTGACAGTGCATGTATGTCCGATTCAGAAGAAGCATTGGAGAACTGGCAGAACTAGATGTACGAAGTGTCTACAAGAAGATGTGCTAGGCTAACCAAATAAGTTCGTTGGATTGGCACAATAGTGAGTAATCTACCCACATTTGATGGGTTGAACTCCCTAGAAAGCTTCTTATCATAATTTGAGGCAAGTGTACCAACACAACATAGGATGTTGGCAATGGATGAGGCCATGAAAGTCACACTAGAAAGATGGTGGGGGACACATAAAAGAAATATTACAGACTGGACACAATGCCGAACTCTGATGATAGCGCAGTTATCAGCACAAGAAGGAAGCTGCGAAGCACAGTACACAGGTCGAAGCTGCCTAATAGACCATGTATGAAGCTGCGAAGAGGCCTGGAGTGACATTCCTAGAGAACAATGGGTACACAGCTTCGTCAATACGCTAGATACCACCTCGATTAACTGGTACCTTCAAGCAGAGCTACGCCTTGTCACTTTAGAATGGGAAGGTATGATCCAGAATTTTATAATCACCTTTTTGTTTGACAATGAATTTTGTTCTGTAGATCAAGCACTATAGATGGTGAAACATAAAGTATTTGAGGAGGCATCTAGCCTCCCCTTGGAGAAGGAAGAGGATGAATGGACTGCACCCCTCCAGAAATGGCAGATGTGCTACAACATTAATGCCGACAAAGACGATGATCCAAGGAAGGTGAATATCAAAAAAATAGAAGGTCAGAGAGATGTGGAAGGTCTAGGAGTGGAACTTCCATTCATTGGACAACCGATAAAGATAAAGAAAGTCAATATCGGGATAGAGGAGACACTGAAGCTTGCCAATGTCGGAGATTACTGGGACACTACTACCATTGACAAAATCACAGAATTATTGCATGAGTATCAGGACTTGTTCCTGGCCAAGTTCACTGACATGAAGGGAATCAAAGGACCTATGGGATAAATGAGAATACCTTTGAAACCAGATGCGAAGCCAGACAAGAAAAGACCCTACATATTGAACCCAAAATATAAGGAAAAAGTGAAGATTGAGCTCGACAGAATGCTGGAAGAATGGATTATTGAACTTGTCGAAGAGTCGGAGTGGATCAGACCCATGGTAGTGAAAGATAAGAAGATAGGTGAGATCAGGATTTGTGTAGATCTCAGGAAGCTGAATGATGCTTGTCTACATGATCCCTTCCCCACACCTTTCATAGACGAAGTGTTGGATAATGTGGGAGGCCAAGAAGTATACTCTTTTACAGATGGGTTTTCAGGATACCATCAGATCCACATCGCTAAGGAGGACCATCATAAGACTGCGTTTTCCACAGAGTGGGGATCCTACCAATACATAGTAATTCCATTTAGACTGAAGAATGCCCCAATAATATTTTCCAGAGTGGTGGTTGAAGCATTCAAAGAATTTTTTCATAAGTTTTTAGAAGCATACTTTGATGACTGGACTATTTTTAGTTTGTTGAAAAATCATATTGAATGTCTAAGGATAATGCTTGATAAATCTAGGCAGTGTCAAATTTCTTTGAATTTGAAGAAGTGCATCTTCTTCTCACCATTTGGAGTATTATTAGGTCATATTGTATGCAAGCAAGGATTACTAGTGGATCCATCCAAAATTGCAATTATAGTTCATTTACCACCACCTACATTAGTCAAACAACTGCGCACTGTGCTAGGACATACTGGTTATTACAGGAAATTGATCAAAGGATATGCTCAGGTTACTGCACCAATGGAGAGACTATTAAAGAAAGACTGCTAGTTTGGGTGGACAGATGAATGCCAATAGATCTTTGAGACACTGAAACAAAAGATGGTCACTGCGCCTATTCTAGTCTTTCCTAATTGGAGCAAGGAATTTCATGTGCATGTTGATGCATCTTCTAATGCATTGGGAGAAGTACTAGCACAACCTAGAGAAGGGGACATTGATCATCCATTAGCATTTGCTAGCAGAAAGCTCTCCATAGTTGAAATCAATTGCACTACTACAGAGAGAGAGGGACTAGCCATGGTGTATGCATTGTAGAAATTCCGCCACTACTTGTTGGGAGGACACTTTAAAATGTTTAGCGATCACTCCACACTAAAATACCTAGTCAACAAGCTAGTTTTGGGTGGAAGAATATGCATATGGCTTCTCCTATTTCAAGAATATGATTTTGAGATCATAGTTAAGCCCGGAAGAATGAATAAGGGCCCAGACCACCTGTCGAGGTTAGATCATGGCGAAGAACCTACCAGTCTGGAGGACACAATACCATATGCATAGCTTCTCGCCATTAGAAAGATCGATGACCACTTCATAGACATAGTCCAATTCCTGTCAACAAGAATGGGTCCAACCAAATACACAATTCCACAGAAGAAACAACTAGTGGTGCACGCTGTAGATTTTTCATTGATAGCTGGTCAAATATATAAAATGGGACCTGACGAGATCCTAAGAAGATGTGTGATGGAGGTAGAATTCCCTATGATCCTCAAAGAAGCTCATGAAGTCATTGTAGGAGGGCATTATGCAGGAAAAGAAACTGCGCAGAAGGTTCTGCGAGCTGGCCTTTGGTGGCCTATGTTACACAGAGATGCTAAAAAATATACCAGATCATGTGATGTATGCTAGCAAGTTGGAAAACCATCCCAAAGAGATGATATGCCATTAGCACCATAGATGACCCTACAAGCCTTTGAAAAATGGGCCATTAATTTCGTGGGACCTATAAACCCACCAGGAAAGCACACAAGAGCAAGGTATATTATCACTACGACAGAATACCTGACTAGATGGGCTAAAGAAAAAGAATTCAAGGACTGTAGCATAGCTACAACTGCACATTTTTTATTTGATGACATAATAACCAGGTTTGGATGCCCTAAGGTCCTTATGAGTGATCAAGGTACACACTTCATCAATAAGACAATTGAAGCCCTGACTGAAGAATTTGCAATCCACTATTAGAAGATCCCACCTTATCATCCACAAGCAAATGGAACAGTTGAAGCATTGAACAAGATATTGGAGACAACATTGACAAATATTTGTAGTGTGAACAGGGATGACTGGGATTTAAGAGTACCAACAGTACTCTAGGCTTATAGAACCACTTGCAAGAAATTAACAATGGAGACTCCTTTCAAGTTGGTTTATGGTCTTGAAGTTGTTGTCCCAACAGAGTACTTGGTACCAAGCTTAAGGATTGCTGCATTTACAGACATGGATGATATTGGTGATATTCATGAGAGGCTATCACATTTGGCTGAACTAGAAGAAGACAGATTCATTGCAGGCTTCCATAAGAAAATTCAGAAGGAACGAGAAAAGGCCTATCATGACAGACACATCAAGAATAAGATATTTAGGCAAGGTGATTTAGTCCTGCTATATGACAATAAGTTTATAAAAAAACATGGGAAGTTCAGAATGCATTGGCTTGGACCATATGAGATTGTCTATGTTACAGAAGGTGGAGCTACACAACTGAAGACATTGCAAGGAGACTAGAAGGAAGGCTTGGTGAATGGGAGTCAATTGAAGTTGTACTATGACAACCAGCTGCCTCGTAGCTCTTAGTGGAATCAAGAAGACAAGGGTCCAGGTACCAGGTGTAGTTGAAACTGGATACTAGACATAGAAAAGACAATATGTACAAGGATGGAAAGGAGGCATAAAGTAGAAAGCAAGGGCTGCATTGCGCATTCGAAAGTCGAAGAGAAACAAGAGGATCAAATCTAAAGTGCCTCAGGACGAGTCACAAGTGAGTGTTGGGGGCCTGTTGGGCCTGGGTTATGAAAGGAAGTGAAGAACGACGAAGAAAATGGAAAAAGCGAGCTTCGCGGGAGGCACAATGATGGTCACTGGGTCAAAGCGAGCAAAAGAACAGAAAATATGGAGAGAAGTGAAGAAAATCAAGCCGTTGGATGAGGAGATCAAAAATGACAAATCAGTAAGGAAGACAGACCAAGGATGACTCAGGAACTGGAAAAAGCCAACATTAGATGCCTTGGAGCACTGCGAGATGGAGAAGGAAAGACAAGCTGGCGAAGCCTGGAAAGAATGGGTCAAGTTGACCTAGGGTTGTAGACACCTAGGGTTTTGGTAATTAGGGTTTTTGACACCTAGGTTTCGACCTAAGGCTATCGGTGAGGGAGTATAATGTATAAATAGAGGTCGAGAGGACCTAGGTCAGGTCGATATTATGATTGAGCCTTGTTGTTGATTATTGCTCATTAGGAGAATATTGTATTAAGGGTGGGAGAAGTGCTGAGAGAGAGAGCCTTCTAGGATTGTAATATCTTCTGCAGGGTACGAAGATCAAGTCCTCCAGCTGGGTGCACAGAAAGGAAGAGAGACAAAGAGAGAGGATCTGTTGGCCAAGAGCATAGATCATAACTGTAAGTTTTACCTTAATATATCATAGGCACATTTTTGTGGACGTAGACCTAGAGAGAGGGTGAACCATGTACATTTGTTGTTGTGTGTGTGATTGATGACTTGAGCTCTAATGTTGTTATATTGTTATCTGCATTATTGTATTGGATCAAATCTGGATAGATCTAGCTAGTTTAATGATAGATGCATGTTATGTTGATTGTTGCAATAAGAACCACTTAATATTCTCCTGGTTGTAGACATCTATGTCTTGCAACCCCCTCATAGCTGCTTTGGGTGAGACTGCATCTACTTCACAGGTGATGCCGAAAGGGCCAGTAGCTAGGGTGTGTTGGTGCACTCTTGGAGATGAACACTAGGTATACCCCTGTGCCAACATCAACACTCCCCTGATGGCACTGTAGTCGTCTACACCAACACACAACTTCAGTTACTGTATTAACACATTTCTTGAGTTACATGACATAAGCATGGGGCATGCCCACCTCATTTGTACAGAGTTTTATTTTTTCACACTTTGCAAATGGTTTGGGTCCTGCCGATTCCCCTCTCCCTCCAATGGGTCACTCTTGAAATTCCACTCAACACTCTTTCTTACAAACGGTACTCTCAGTAGAATAAACATTGATGTATTTCGACTATACGTGTGATCCTAACCTCACACATCAGGGGGCATCTGTTATCACTAAAATTTCATCCGTAAATGGTTATAGGAATCCAGAATCTTCAAACACCCATTAGTTCATCCATGGCCTAGAAAATGCATTTCCAAAGGGCACAAAACTATACAACTAGTTAAAAAATCAGCATGCCCTAAGGATACAAAGGCAGCGCACACACGTGTGACAGTCGAATAACACCGGAAAAGCACATATGCGCCCGATGCACAATTGTGGACGAAAAAAGCCACGCACACCTCAGAACGACACATTTATGATTTTGGTTGGCCTTCCACCCACTTCTAGTTCATCTCCCAAGTCGATTTGACACCCAAATCCAAGATGAATCCAAGTGGGGGGTTGTTCAAAGACGTAAGGGTACCCTAAAGAGCCCCTTGTTCACACTAAAGATTGGTTGAATAATTCCTCAAAGATTTTCTATAAAAAGAGGCCATGGGTGCACTATATTTTCACGGAATTCATTTGTATTGTTATGCTGCCTATATTCTCTTGGAGGATCCTCTTTCCTCATCAAGAGCATACAAGCACCATTTCATTTAGCCATTCATATCACCTCTTAAGTGAATGTGCTTTGTATTTTATTCACCATTTCCTTTTAGTTTGTTACTTGTAAGAAGAGCTCAATCATTGGGGGTTCAAGAGACCTCCCTTGGAGGAAGAGGGGGCCCATAAGTCTCCCTTTCTTTTTGGTGTTTTCCCACTAATACAACTTATTCATTGGTGGCATGAATGTTGTTTAATTTTGTTCCATTTCTCTTATGCACTCTAGTTTAGTTTCTTTTATTGTTATTAACTTAGTTCTTTGTTTATTTCTTATGCTTGATGTTTCTAACTCTTGCATTCACTGTTGTCATGTCCAGCTAAACCAACTGGACTTGTAAGCATCCTCATTTTGCTCATTTAGGTAATGAAAAGGATGTAACAAAGTCGTCCAAGTAAACCATTACACACTTGTTGATTAACCCCCCAAAAAATACATCCATAGCCCTCTGGAAAGTTGATCCTGCATTGATTAACCCAAAAGGCATGCGTTTGTAAGAAACAATTCCCCACTTGGTTCGGAAGGTAGTTTTCAAACGGTCTTCGTCTGAAACCAAGACTTGGTTATAACTTGAGAAATCGTCTAGAAAAGAGAAAATTTCAGAGCCAGACATGTTTTTCAAGAGATGTTCCATTGGTGGGACGGGGTATTTGTCTTTTTCCGAAGCTCTATTGAGGTTTCTAAAATCCACGCATAGGCGGATCTCCCCTGACTTTTTCCTTACCAAAACCAAATTAGCTACCCATGCAGAATGTATAACCTAGAAGATAATTTTGGCGTCTAACCATTTCTTCAACTCCTGACACATGAGGGACTCCAAGGAAGGATGATACTTTCAGAGCTTATGTTGGAAGGGTTTCACTTCAGGTTTTAAAGGGATAGTGTGTTGAATGATACGAGTATCATAAGTTTTCAGATCTCGGCAGGACCATGCAAAGACATCTTGATATTTTCTGAACAATTTGAGATAATCCTTTTGTAAATGTATTGAACCTGCACAAAATATATCTAGCTAAAAAATAATACACACATTTGCAGAGAGAATTGGAGAAAGAAGAAGAAGGAGAGAAAGAATGAATGAATTCTTAGTAACTGTCTTCCACACTCAAAGAGTGAATAATTTAAAATATATATAGGATACATGAGTAACTAATGATCCATAGTGGTGGTATAGAGTGATTTGGACACACACCAATAGTTACGAGAGTGAACTACCACCTAGTCTAGTCTCTCAGGCAGTTACAGGAGTGAACTGCCACCTAGTTGAGTTAACTAGTCAACTAGTCTTCAGTTAATTGACTAAACAGAGAGTAGTGAGGAGTTAACTCAGGGAATCAAGGCTAATGCGCTATTTTGGTGATGATCCCAAGGCAAGGTCGAATTAACATGGTGATGATCCCAATGTTGCATGGTTATAAAACCAATGCAACATCTAAACTCAACTCAACTAGTCAAACTGAAGTGTCAACTGAAAGAGAGTATTCTCCAAGTGGAATATTCTCTCCTAAAATATAAGAGACTAGATAATGACTAATTATGACTAATAAAAAAGGAAAAACCTTAGGAAAAATAAATAATAGGTGTGTGTGAAGTAGCTCCAACAAAGCCTTCCTTTCCTCCTTAGATAGTCTTACCGAGATTTATATTTTTTGGGTTTTTCGGGGTTCCGAGATTTATAGTTTCATGCATGGGAAAAGAAATACCAATCTTCGCATTTTTGGGCCCCTTAAATCATTCTTTTAGGTCAAAAATATTTTCTAAGTTAGCTATCCCCTTCAGGATTGTGTGAGACTTTGATTTGTCAGTTGGTTTACTTGTCCGAGGATCCATTTCCATTGATTGTTCCTGGAATATTTCATCGTCAATAGCTAGGTCCTTAAAATTATCTTGGTTAGTTATAAAGTTTATAATATGTTCATCCCCTTCAAATACCTTCCAATTAGAAATGTTGTTAGGAACCGATGGTTTGTAGAGTAGCTCCACAGTGAACTGGGAGGCTTCATAATATTCTAGAGGTGACATCCTTGAAGCAACTATGGCCAGGGAATCAACGAGGATATTCTTTTCTTTGGGGATCACTGTAATATGGAAAGCTTCAAAATTCTCTATTAAACTATGCATTTCCTGTTGATAATTATTTTGGTGGGGGGAGTTTCAATGTATAGTATTCCTTACTTGTCTAACGATAATTTCATAATCACCAAAAATCTTTAATTCCTTGAAATTTAAGTCTATGGATATCTTTAACCCCTGTACTAGCACTTCATACTTGATGGTGTTGTTGGTGAATTCGAACTCAAGTCTACAGGATAGGAGATGATTTTTACCATTTGGATTAGTGAGGATGCACCCTGACCTAGACCCTTCCTGTGATTTAGATCCATCAAAGTATAGGGTCCAAGCTTGCGGAAAATACATGTTAGCATCCCCTTCCTTATTACTCTTCTCTTTTCCTCTTGCTAGTTATGTGATTTCTAATGAAATTTGCTGATAGAAGAGGGTTTCTTCCACCGCTGTGGGAAACTCCTCCTGAAAAATCATTTCGAAGTTTTGAGTGAGAGGGACATCATATGAAAGAGGGAAGAAGTTCCCAAATTAGGAATCGCAGGAAGAATTTCCTAGCACAGGGAAATCTGTCGATGATGGTTCATTTGGGGTTTCTAGGTTAGTGAAAATATGTTTCAGATACCTTTCTCTATCAATATTGATCATATTCTTTTGCCCCTTTAATGGTAGCCAAAGGTGTGCCCATTCTATACTAAAATATCCATTTAACTTCTCAAACCAATCTTGGCTTAACAATAATCCATAGGCTTCTGGGATGTCTACTATAATGATTTCAATCAGTTGCGCAAACTTAGGATGTGTGGATATTCTGATCATTACATATTTGATTTCTCCCATGACCTTCACCTGGGTTCTATCTAGTTGTATTACATGTTTATCACTCTTGAGAGGAACCGTGTTTAGTTTTTTATAGATGGACAAAGGCATAACTTTAGAGGATTATCTTGAATCGACCAAACAATTATGGAGGTTCCTGTTGAAGACTTCAAATGTTAAAAGGAAAGGTGGGACAAAAGGTCTCCCCTTCTTATCTTCTGAGCAGGCGTTTACCGTTAGTTTATTCCCTAGCTCTGTGGGAGTTAGATTCCTTTGCTGATCATCACATGTCGTCGGTTTTTATACTGATATCAAAGCTTGTAGCAAGAAGTCCTTTTGTTGAGGGATCCTACATATGTCCATAACTTATATATTAGCCTTCAACTTCTTCAAATCTTCAACTACGTTGTAATCCAATTTGGGCGATTCTCGGGTATGGATTCTAATAGGGTTCTTACGAGGAGAAAAAGGTGATTTCAAGTGATCGAGAGTTGACCTTCCCCCCAAATTTTGGGTAGTAGTAGGATGTTTCGAGACAGGTGGACCCTTGCTATGCGTTTGCACAACCGAGGCCTCTGCGGGGGGTTCTTGAGATTCAAATAGGCCATCAGAGGGAATGATAAGGTCAGGATCCCATATCAAAACAATTGTATCTTCTGGTGGGTCAATCTCTTCCTGATCAACAATGTTCAAAACTGAATTTCTTGGTTGTTTGGTCAGGGAGACTTCATCTAAGAACCGATTGGCCATTAAATTCATGGCATGCACCCATCGAGGGAAGTCTCTTTCAGAGTGACTTTCCTGGTGATAAGTACAGAAAGAATCAAATGCTACATTTCCCAAATTGATATTTAGGTTTGTTGGGGGTGGTTCAATTGCTTTAAACGATGGGTTTCTTTTAAAGAAAGACTTATAGGGCCTTTGGCCTTAGTTTCCTTCCCTGAAATTTATCTTCATATCTACGATCTCATTGGATAACTTCTTAACCATGCACTGTAGGTCTTCTATGTCTCCATTACCTTTTCAGGAGCTTGTTCTACTTGTTTCCCTAGGGATTAAGTGAGAAATATCCCTCTCCGAGGTGGGGGTTGAGCTTCTTTCTTGACTAAGGAGACCTGACTCTCTTTGCATCCTTTCATTTGGAATTCAATCATTTTCTCTTCTTCAAAATTCTCAGCCAAGGTTCGTATGGGAACCCTCTTCACAAACATGGAAATAGAAGCTGGGAGGGCATTATCGTATACCTCGATTTGCAATTCCTATGTAGCTTTAGTTTTGGGATGGAATTTGTTGAAGATAATTGTGAATATTTGATTGAAATATTTAACCCTTTCTTTCAAACTCATGGTGGAGGCAAATAGATTAGACATCAAATATCCTGTAGTAGTTTCTTCTGCAAATTTATCTAAAAACTCCTTTTGGAATTTCATCCAGATAGTTATATATCCTACAGGCAGATTAAAATAACAGGTGGAGGTAGAGTTCTCAAAAGTGTAGGGGAAATGTCTACAAACTATGTCTTCATGCTAGACATTCATCATCCTGATAGCCAGTATGAATTTCTTGATATGATCTTCATACAATCTTGAGGGATCAGGGACAAACATAGGAAGTAACTTCTCTGGGTGTCGGGGAATATTACGTACTCATCCTGGAATGGAAAAAGCGTCTATGGACAACCAAGGTTGGTTGTTCTGAGGTGGATTTCCTCCTTGTTCCTCATGGTCATTGTTTTCTTCCATATCTTCGGATTCTAAGTTAAAATACTCTTCTTTCGAAAAATCATCTAGCTCAGAGACGTCGCTGGCTGGCGTTTCAGGGATTAGATTTAAAGGATGTTCGATTTCAGTGATTGCAAAATCTATTAGGTCTTCCACTGTGTGCACAAAAACCTGGTTGGGGGTTTCAACCACTAGTATTCTTATTTTTTTTCTTTGAGGAAGTATCAGGCTAAAGACAGCGCATCGATCTATTGGGCGTATGCTCTTGTGATTCTTATGAGTTGATTTAATTCCTCGTGAGGAAGAGCATAAGTTATACCAGGGAACAATCTGATGACACTGAGAGGGGGGTGAATCAGTATCAAGTAAAATTTAAAACCTTTTTCAATTTATACTTAAACCATTCAACTATATTCAATGAGAAAAGAACAATAGTATAAGAGTTACACCACAATACGCCATGCACAATATATGAGAAATAATCAATAGTTATTGTTCAAGGGAAGTAATGAGTTCCAAAGGTAGCTACAGCTTCCAAATGTAAAGGGAGGGATAAACCTCCAAGAGGATGATACAATCCTCCAATATAAAGAGAGAGTTGAGCTCTCCATCCTTTCCCCTTCCTTCCACCCAAGAATATATGAGAGATAATAAAACTTTACATTAAATCATCACCATCAATCAATCATCACATAGAACTTTATAATGCTTCCTGAGACTTCTTCAATTTCTGCAATTCTTCAATTATTAGAGTAATATGATCCTATATATAATATTACTCAATGTATTCTTTGAAACTCCTCCAATTTTCACTCCTTGAATCCTCCCCAAAAAGAAGTTATAGAAAGAATGGTAGACTTTATTCAATTCTGGTCTATTTAGGAGACCGAACTTGTACATAATACCCCACACTCAATATTTAACATCCGATTCTGAAACTCACGCACAAGAAACTAAAGTATGTGCTATTTCCAATTAAATTTGTCCCATGTCATTTGGATTCTCTATGAATAAAGTATGATTTTTTTACCCGGAACACCTGTTTATTGACTAGCTTCAGGACTGGTCACAAACCCTATCTTCCACAAAGTGTATCTCCATAATTATAGCGAATCAAGAGCTGAAATTTTTACCAGAGGTAACTTGATATGTATTATCAATACCTTAGAGATTTCACCATCTGAATAATTCTAGAAAAACATTTATAGAAAAAATGGTAAGATGACCTGAAAATAACATACCTTAGAACACATCACCAAACTATTTCATCGTCCCTTGAAATCTGGCCTTCTTTACTTCTTATTTTCTCTGAAATTTGACTTGTATCAAAATGAATGTATAATGATTTTTATTTATACCATTTATGTCACTTCATTTTAAAATTAGGGCCAACCTGACACTTTCTTATTTTGTAATTCTTTTCTTTAATTATCTTCAGGGCCTACATGTACTTCCTTCTTCAATTCACTTTGTCATCTTGAAAAAT
>JASDQU010737852.1:297975-314149 GCA_032191745.1 Picea mariana
CCACCATTCATCCTTTAATTCCTTGGCCCCTAGGGATCATGTTTCTCACATCACGCCCAGGTATGCATGCTCATGTTGAAAATTATCAAATAACCATTATATGTTCTTTATCTTCAGATATTGTTCATGTCGGGTATTTGGTTCTCATGTGTGCAGGTACTTGGTCACCACAAATCAAAACAACCATTTCAGGTATAAGATCACTATTGGCATGTAATCATTCCCTCTAAATATCAATTGCATCTCCCAGTCACACCCTATGATATTTTCCTCTAAGGTCCCCCCATCTGGCTCTGCAATACTCACACCTCTGCTTCATTTCAGTACTGTCACCTGGTAGCACTCATCCCCACATGATTTGTCCCTTATATAGTTCCCCTAAACACTTTGAAAATCATGCTGCTCTCATCCCCTAGGGCTGGGAGCCCTCATAGTCTTTGCATTCCCGAGAATTAGCCGCATGCTCCTTCTCCTCATTTTGATAACTTCCCCAAAATGGACTCCCAAGTAATATCATCATGATTCACATTTTGACTCCTCCTCCACAGTATCATTATCCCTCCATCTCATCCACCATCAGTTTTCCCATCTGCAGATTGTCCTCCATTCATTTTACCTAATACAGAAACCCACCTATGGGGCCCCCACCCTCCACCTATTTTCCACACAACTTGCACCCTCATAGGCCAAGCCATGTTTCACTGGGGAACCCATTTATGTATCTGTCTGCTCATCCCCAATTATTATTTATTTATTTGGTAATTGTACAAAGCCTTTATTTCCATCCATTACATAGCTTTTTGTCATCATCTTTGGCAACCTTCCTTTTCCAGCAAAAGAAACCCATGTTGTCCTTGGTTGGGGAATTCGTTACCTTCTCCTCCTGTTGACATCATCCATAAACCCTGAGTATCCCACAGTCCATTTATCCTTAATCTTTGAGTTTTTCCACTTTGTCACACCTCTAGCACAATTTAACCCTAGTCTAGTCATCCCCCTGACGCTAGATTCGGTTCCACAGTTGCTACCATTTATCCTTCAAAAATATCCCCAACCAAGGGCAGTCTTGAGTCTCACCGCATATTGACTTCGTCCATGTATCTCCACAATCCCTGATCTTATCATGTGGATTTCATGAAGCCCTTTGCTTCTTGGAGTCGTGTCTCCCTTCCTGTCGACATCAACACAATTTCTAGAAGGGCAACAATATCTTGACTCTCATTAACTTTACAATGAGGTGTCTCAGACGGCATAGAGAGAACCATCATTTCTCTCTTCTATCATTTACCCCTACGACATTCAACTTCAACACATTCTCATGTTGCAGTGGGTCTTAGTTTGCGACTATTGCAGTTGTTTTTTATATTTTCCAAAGACCTCTGGAAATTGATAGGCTATCAATGCCTACATATCATCGACACTTCTTACAGGTGTCCTCACTTCTCTTCAGAGTTTGTTCACCATTAGAATTGTCCTCTGCTATTATCAACTATTGGATATGGGTTATGAAAGGAAGCATAGAACAAGGAAGAAAAGGAAAAAAGTGAGCTTCGCGAGAGACACAGTGACTATCACTAGGTCGAAGCGAGAAAAAGAACAAAAAATATGGAGTGAAGTGAGGAAAAAAAATCCGTTGGATGAGCAGATCGAGGATGAAAGATCAGTAAGGAGGATGGACTGAGGATGACTCAAGAAGTGGAAAAAGCCAACATTAGATGCCTTAGAGCACCGCGAGATGGAGAAGGAAAGATAGGCCGGTGAAGCCTGAAAAGAATGGGTCAAGTTGACCTAGGGTTGTAGACACCTAGGGTTTTGGTAATTAGGGTTTTTGAAACCTAGGTTTCGACCTAAGGCTATTGGTGAGGGAGTATAATTTATAAATAGAGGTCGAGAGGACCTAGGTCGGGTCGGTACTATGATTGATCCTTTTTGTTGATTATTGATCATTAGGAGAATATTGTATTAAGGGTGGGAGAAGTGCTAAGAGAGAGAGCCTTCTGGGATTGTAAGATATTTAGCTGGGTGCGAAGATCAAGTCTTGCATCTGGTTGTGCAGGAAGGAAGAGAGATAGAGAGAGAGGATCTGTTGGCCAAGAGCGCAGATCAGAACTGTAAACTTTACCTTAATATATCGTAAGCACAGTTCTATGGATGTAGCCCTAGAGAGAGGGTGAACCACATACATCTATTGTTGTGTGTGTGATTGATGCCTTGAGCTCTTATGTTGTTATATTGTTATCTGCATTATTGTATTGGATCAGATCTTTAGTTGTGAAGGATAGATCTAGCTAGTTTAATGATAGATGCATGTTATGTTGATTGTTGCAATAAGAACCACTTAATATTCCCCTGGTTGTAGACATCTCTATCTTGCAACCCCCTCATAGCTGCTCCGGGTGAGACTGCATCTACTTCGCAGGTGCTACCGAAAGGGAAAGTAGCTAGAGCTTGTTGGTGCGATGTTGGAGCTGAACCCTGGGTCTGCCCTTGTGCCAACAAATGGTTCCGTTGTCGAGACTGGAATATTTTTAAGGGAATGTCAAGGTGGTTCCCATCGAAGACAGAGATTCAGAAGTGGGTAGAGGATTAAGAGAAGGACTTCGCTGAAGCCCAGAACAAGAACCCTAAAATAAGCGCTAAAGATTGTCCACAAAGATACATATTCACTGACATTCACAAGATCTTCTTTGGAGGAATCCATCAGGAGTTACATGAGTGGTTGGATAGGTTAGCTGACACACAGTTTGAAATCAGATCTAGACCCCTTGTATTTTGGACACCAGCATTGATCCAGAAGGTCAAGAGAGTCGACAATGTTGTATCCAGAGTAGTAGATCATTGGTTTGATAGTACCATCAGAGGGTATATCACTGAGTTTGCTATTGACAGAACATAATCGTATAGTCAAGCTGAGAGATACTTTTTCAAGGGACCCAGAGGAAATGTTTTTCACTTCTTAAAGCCAAGAATCAAGATTCTCTTGCATGAAAACCACATCCTGAAGATATAGTAGATTGATCGGATTTGAAAAGGCTAATTTTCAAGATCTCGAACAACGACATCAACACAGAAGTAGGGCATACGCGTAGTGGTAAATTATTTCGAGGAGATCACCTTGAGAATTTGTTTAAGAAAAACTATGAAGAAGAAGGTTTATATAGTGGAGAATAGGTAGATCTAATCGACGAAGAGCATTCAGAGCCCACTAGAAAAGAAGAAGGGGAAGCTGAAGAACTACGCCAAAGCGAGCCAGAAACCTCAGGAACTGCGCGAACTACTGAAGTAAGTAACGTTAATATTCCTGTTGTCCCAACAATACTTAGAAGTTAGAATAGTTAGAACCACCAGAGTCTTCAAAGTACTGTTACCAGTAGCCCCACATCTACTCAGACAAGAACCCCAGTTAGCTTTATGGCAGATGAAATGAGACTCCCTATCTTTAGAGGAGATGGATCTGAAGATCCAGATCAGCATTGGTTTATGTGCAAGTTCGTATGGAATATTAAAACTATCACTGATGAAACCATCAAGAGAACCCAGTTCATCAGCATGCTAAGGGACCGCGCACTGAGATGGTAGATGAAACTTGTACAAGGACTAGCATAGCCTAAGCCCCTGAATAAGATAAAGAATGCACTGATTGCAGAGTTTAATAAGCCTAAGTCAGAGTCACAATGTATTAAAAAACTAAAAGACATTAAAAAAAAGGTAGCAGAACCTATTTGGGAGTTCGACCAAAGATTCAATACCTTGACAGGCTGGTTAACTTTCCAGATCCCCGACGAACAGAACAAAGAGTGGTTCATCACTGCATTGTTACCACACATAAGAATCCCTTTGATGCATCAGAAGATTGTATCTCAGGAAAAATCTTTGGAGATCACCATGAAGCTTGAATCAACACGAATGGGATAATCCAACTTAGGCATTAGCCAGATCATGAGCCAGCTAACTAGCTTGTCTTTACAAGTCGAGGATATGAAGAAAGATAAGGGAAAAGACAAAAGGGATGATATCTAGTGTGTAAGATGCAGATATGAAGGCCATGATAAGGAACACTATCCCTTATTTCATGAGTACTTGGTATCAGGGGCATCGAACCCCTTAAAGCAAGTTAGCCTACCCTGGTGCAAGGTATGCAGAAATAGGCATTGCCCAGGTGAGTGATACTATATGCAGAAGTATGTCCAGACACCCACAAACTTGTATTATACATTCTACAAATCAGTGGGGCATGATGATCAGGATTGTAGAGCTTATGATCTCATGCATGAAAGGTCGAGAGACATATACAAAGTTCAAGGTGAAGTACAAAAAGAAGGAAACAATCTGCAGTACAACTCTCCAAGGAGAGGAAATTTCACTCCTCATGGTGGATATAGAGGACAAGGATGAGAAGGAGGTATGGGTCAAGGCCGAGGAAAAATAATCTGTTACAACTACATGCAGCCAGACCATTTAGCAAGGGATTTTCAGAATCCCTGCACAACTTGTAGTTACTATAACTCCTTCGAGCATGTCATAGAAGAATGCCCTGTGTTGCTAGCTAAACTTCAGGGAAGACAAGGACCCCAAAAGAACCCACAAGTAAAACTGATATATGTTGAACCTCTTGGAGCAGACCCTAGAGTCGTTGTTATTACTCGAGGAGGCGTTGCTATAGGAGAAGACAGAGCAACCCAAGAAAGAATTGAAAATGACCACGGAATTAGGAAATCTACAAAAAAGAACCCAACGTTTGATGCTAAGAAAGAAAGGCAGATATTCGAGGAGGCAAGGAAAGATTTCAAAGGAGATCAAGGATATTCATCAAAAAGACAACTACAAATCAAAGAATATGGTATGCCTCAGGTGTTTGATCCATTTTCATCACCAACAGAAGGGAAAGAGGTAAGACAACTCATGGAATTATTGCACACTTGTGTTAAGTTGATTCAAGATAAAGGCACTGTACAAGAATTACAAGATTTAATCAAGTAGTATGAACTAGGAAAAATAGACCCCTTGCTGGATAGAGCAGTGCACCGAATTAGAAAAAGGAGAAGGACAAATAAAGAATTACACTTGAATGCTCAGATAGGAGAGTATGAGATAGACTATGTGGTCCTTGACTTAGGGTCAGAAGTCAATGTCATGACAAAGCAGATTTGGGCTTTGATGGGAAAACCCAAACTGATATATTCCCCTATCAGGCTTCACATGGCTAATCAACAAGCTGTCAACCCATTTGGACGATTAGAGCATGTCCCAGTGGACATCGATGGAGTAATAACCTTTGCAGATTTTGAGGTAATTGAAATTGTTGATGATAGCTGCCCTTACCCTACATTGTTAGGAATTGATTGGGCCTTCGACAATTCCACTATTGTTGATCTAAAGAAAAGACACATGAAATTTGAGAAAGCTGGCCTTAGGGTCATTGCACCTTTAGATCCAGATGAGGGTCCACGATACACAAAACTCATCAAAGAAGAGGACCACGCATTTGAACTGGAAAACATCTACAAATTAACAGCCAGACAGCAGGATTATATCAACCCTACAACTGACAAAAATATAAGCCAGTGAAGTGACAGTGCATGCATGTCCGATTCAGAAGAAGCATTGGAGAACTGGCAGAACTATATGTACGAAGTGTCTACAAGAAGATGTGCTAGGATAACCAAATAAGTTCGTTGGATTGGCACAATAGTGAGTAATCTACCCACATTTGATGGGCTGAACTCCCTAGAAAGCTTCTTATCAGAATTTGAGGCAAGTGTACCAACACAACATAGGCTGTTGGCAATGGATGAGGCCATAAAAGTCACACTAGAAAGATGGTGGGGGACACATAAAAGAAATATTACAGACTGGACACAATGCCGAACTCTGATGATAGCGCAGTTATCAGCACAAGAAGGAAGTTGTGAAGCACAGTACACAGGTCGAAGCTGCCTAATAGACCATGTATGAAGCTGCGAAGAGGCCTGGAGTGACATTCCTAGAGAACAATGGGTACACAACTTCGTCAATACGCTAGATACCACCTCGATTAATTGGTACCTTCAAGCAGAGCTATGCCTTGTCACTTTAGAATGGAAAGGTATGATCCAGAATTTTATAATCACCTTTTTGTTTGACAGTGAATTTTGTTCTGTAGATCAAGCACTATAGATGGTGAGACATAAAGTATTTGATGAGGCATCTGGCCTCCCCTTGGAGAAGGAAGAGGATGAATGGACTGCACCCCTCCAGAAACAATAGATGTGCTACAACATCAATGCCGATGAAGACGATGATTCAAGGAAGGTGAATATCAAAAAAATAGAAGGTCAGAGAGATGTGGAAGGTCTAGGAGTGGAACTTCCATTCATTGGACAACCGATAAAGATAAATAAAGTCAATATCGAGATAGAGGAGACACCGAAGCTTGCCAATGTCGGATATTACTGGGACACTACTACCATTGATAAAATCACAGAATTATTGCATGAGTATCAAGACTTGTTCCTGACCAAGTTCACTGACATGAAGGGAATCAAAGGACCTATGGGATAAATGAGAATACCTTTGAAACCAGATGCGAATCCAGACAAGAAAAGACCCTACATATTGAACCCAAAATATAAGGAAAAAGTGAAGATTGAGCTCGACAGAATGCTAGAAGCATGGATTATTGAACTTGTCGAAGAGTCGGAGTGGATCAGCCCCATGGTAGTGAAAGATAAGAAAATAGGTGAGATCAGGATTTGTGTAGATCTCAGGAAGCTGAATGATGCTTGTCTACATGACCCCTTCCCCACACCTTTCATAGACGAAGTGTTGGATAATGTGGGAGGCCAAGAAGTATACTCTTTTACAGATGGGTTTTCAAGATACCATCAGATCCACATCGCTAAGGAGGACCGTCATAAGATTGCATTTTCCATAGAGTGGGGATCCTACCAATACATAGTAATTCCATTTAGACTAAAGAATGCCCCAACCATCTTTTCTAGAGTGGTGGTTGAAGCATTCAAAGAATTTTTTCATAAGTTTTTAGAAGCATACTTTGATGACTGGACTATTTTTAGTTTGTTGAAAAATCATATTGAATGTCTAAGGATAATGCTTGATAAATCTAGGCAATGTCAAATTTCTTTGAATTTGAAGAAGTGAATCTTCTTCTCACCATTTGGAGTATTATTAGGTCATATTGTATGCAAGCAAGGATTACTAGTGGATCCATCCAAAATTGCAATTATAGTTCATTTACCACCACCTACATTAGTCAAACAACTGTGCACTGCGCTAGGACATACTGGTTATTACAGGAAATTGATCAAAGGATATGCTCAGCACCAATGGAGAGACTATTAAAGAAAGACTGCCAGTTTGGGTGGGCAGATGAATGCCAACAGGGCTTTGAGACACTGAAACAAAAGATGGTCACTGCGCCTATTCTAGTCTTTCCTAATTCGAGCAAGGAATTTCATGTGCATGTTGATGCATCTTCTAATGCATTGGGAGAAGTACTAGAACAACCTAGAGAAGGGGACATTGATCATCCATTAGCATTTGCTATCAGAAAGCTCTCCATAGCTGAAATCAATTGCACTACTACAGAGAGAGAGGGACTAGCCATGGTGTATGAATTGTAGAAATTCCGCGACTACTTGTTGGGAGGACACTTTAAAATGTTTACCGATCACTCCACACTAAAATACCTAGTCAACAAGCTAGTTTTGGGTGGAAGAATATGCATATGGCTTCTCCTGTTTCAAGAATATGATTTTGAGATCATAGTTAAGCCCAGAAGAATGAATAAGGGCCCAGACCACCTGTCGAGGTTAGAGCATGGTGAAGAACCTACCAGTCTAGAGAACACAATACCATATGCATAGCTTCTCGCCATTAGAAAGATTGATGACCACTTCACAGACATAGTCCAGTTCCTGTCAACAAGAATGGGTCCAGCCAAATACACAATTCCACAGAAGAAACAACTAGTGGTGCACGCTGTAGATTTTTCATTGATAGCTGGTCAACTATATAAAATGGGACCTGACGAGATCCTAAGAATATGTGTGATGGAGTTAGAATGCCCTATGATCCTCAAATAAGCTCATGAAGGCATTGTAGGAGGGCATTATGCAGGAAAAGAAACTGCGCAGAAGGTTCTGCGAGCTGGCCTTTGGTGGCCTATGTTACACAGAGATGCTAAAAAATATACCAGATCATGTGATGTATGCCAGCAAGTTGGAAAACCATCCCAAAGAGATGATATTCCATTAGCACCATAGATGACCCTACAAGCCTTTGAAAAATGGGCCATTAATTTCGTGGGACCTATAAATCCACCAGGAAAGCACACAAGAGCAAGGTATATTATCACTACGACAGAATACCTGACTAGATGGGCTAAAGAAAAAGCAGTCAAGGACTGTAGCATAGCTACAACTACACATTTTTTATTTGATTACATAATAACCAGGTTTGGATGCCCTAAGGTCCTTATGAGTGATCAAGGTACACACTTCATCAATAAGACAATTGAAGCCCTGACTGAAGAATTTGCAATCCACCATTAGAAGATCCCACCTTATCATCCACAAGCAAATGGAACGGTTGAAGCATTCAACAAGATATTGGAGACAACATTGACAAAGATTTGTAGTGTGAACAGGGATGACTGGGATTTAAGAGTACCAACAGTACTCTAGGATTATAGAACCACTTGCAAGAAATTAACAACGGAGACTCATTTCAAGTTGGTTTATGGTCTTGAAGTTGTTGTCCCAACAGAGTACTTGGTACCAAGCTTAAGTATTGCTACATTTACAGACATGGATGATACTGGTGATATTCATGAGAGGCTATCACATTTGGCTGAACTAGAAGAAGATAGATTCATTGCAGGCTTCCATAAGAAAATTCAGAAGGAACGAGAAAAGGCCTATCATGACAGACACATCAAGAATAAGATATTCAGGCAAGGTGATTTAGTCTTGCTATATGACAATAAGTTTATAAAAAACCATGGGAAGTTCAGAACGCATTGGCTTGGACCATATGAGATTGTCTATGTTACAGAAGGTGGAGCTGCGCAACTGAAGACATTGCAAGGAGACTAGAAGGAAGCCTTGGTGAATGGGAGCCAATTGAAGTTGTACTATGACAACCAGCTGCCTCGTAGCTCTCAGTGGAATCAAGAAGACAAGGTTCCAGGTACCAGGTGTAGTTGAAACTGGGTACCAGACATAGAAAAGACAGTCTGCACAAGGATGGAAAGGAGGCATAAAGCAGAAAGCAAGGGTTGCATTGCGCATTCGAAAGTCAAAGAGAAACAAGAGGACCAGATCTAAAGTGCCTCAGGATGAGTCACAAGTGAGTGTTGGGGGCCTGTTGGGCCTGGGTTATGAAAGGAAGTGAAGAACGACGAAGAAAATGGAAAAAGCGAGCTTCACGGGAGGCACAGTGATGGTCACTGGGTCAAAGCGAGCAAAAGAACAGAAAAGATGGAGAGAAGTGAAGAAAATCAAGCCGTTGGATGAGGAGATCAAGGATGAAAAATCAGTAAGGAAGACAGACCAAGGATGACTTAGGAACTGGAAAAATCCAACATTAGATGCCTTGGAGTACTGTGAGATGGAGAAGGAAAGACAAGCTAGCGAAGCCTAGAAAGAATGGGTCAAGTTGACCTAGGGTTGTAGACACCTAGGGTTTTGGTAATTAGGGTTTTTGACACCTAGGTTTCGACCTAAGGCTATCAGTGAGGGAGTATAATGTATAAATAGAGGTCGAGAGGACCTAGGTCGGGTCGGTATTATGATTGAGCCTTGTTGTTGATTATTGCTCATTAGGAGAATATTGTATTAAGGGTGGGAGAAGTGCTAAGAGAGAGAGCCTTCTGGGATTGTAATATCTTCTGCTGGGTACGAAGATCAAGTCCTCCAGCTGGGTGCACAGAAAGGAAGAGAGACAAAGAGAGAGGGTCTGTTGGCCAAGAGCATAGATCATAACTGTAAGTTTTACCTTAATATATCATAGGCACATTTTTGTGGACGTAGACCTAGAGAGAGGGTGAACCACGTACATTTGTTGTTGTGTGTGTGGTTGATGACTTGAGCTCTAATGTTGTTATATTGTTATCTGCATTATTGTATTGGATCAAATCTATAGTTGTGAAGGATAGGTCTAGCTAGTTTAATGATAGATGCATGTTATGTTGATTGTTGCAATAAGAACCACTTAATATTCCCCTAGTTGTAGACATCTATGTCTTGCAACCCCCTCATAGATGCTTCGGGTGAGACTGCATCTACTTCACAGGTGATGCCAAAAGGGCCAGTAGCTAGGGTGTGTTGGTGCACTCTTGGATATGAACACTAGGTCTACTTATGTGCCAACATCAACACTCCCCTGATGGCACTATAGTCGTCTACACCAACACACAACTTTAGTTACTGTATTAACACATTTCTAGAGTTACATGACATGAGCATGGGGCATGCCCACCTCGTTTGTACACAGTTTTATTTTTTCACACCTTGCAAATGGTTTGGGTCCTGTCGATTCCCCTCTCCCTCCAATGGGTCACTCTTGAAATTCCACTCAACACTCTTTCTTACAAACGGTACTCTCAGTAGAATAAACATTGATGTCTTTCGGCTATACATGTGATCCTAACCTCACACATCAGGGGGCATCTGTTATCACTGAAATTTCATCCGTAAATGGTTATAGAAATCCATCATCTTCAAACACCCATTAGTTCATCCATGGCCCAGAAAATGCATTTCCAAAGGGCACAAAACTATACAACTAGTTAAAAAATCAGCATGCGCTAAGGATACAAAGGCAGCACACACACGTGTGACAGTCGAATAACACCGGAAAAGCACATATGCACCCGATGCACAATTGTGGACGAAAAAAGCCACGCACACCTCAGAACGACACATTTATGATTTTGGTCGGCCTTCCACCCACTTCTAGTTCATCTCCCAAGTCAATTTGACACCCAAATCCGAGATGAATCCAAGTGGGGGGTTGGTCAAAGATGTAAGGGTACCCTAAAGAGCCCCTTTTTCACACTAAAGACTGGTTGAATAATGCCTCAAATCTTTGCTATAAAAAGAGGCCATGAGTGCACTATATTTTCAAGGAATTCATTTGTATTGTTATGCTGCCTATATTCTCTTGGAGGATCCTCTTTCCTCATCAAGAGCATACAAGCACCATTTCATTTAGCCATTCATATCACCTCTTAAGTGAATCTGCTTTGTATTTTCTTCACCATTTCCTTTTAGTTTGTTACTTGTAAGAAGAGCTCAATCATTGGGGGTTCAAGAGCCCTCCCTTGGAGGAAGAGGGGGCCCATAAGTCTCCCTTTCTTTTTGGTGTTTTCCCACTAATACAACTTATCCATTGGTGGCATGAATGTTGTTTATTTTTTGTTCCATTTCTCTTATGCACTCTAGTTTAGTTTCTTTTATTGTTATTAACTTATTTTTTTGTTTATTTCTTATGCTTGATGTTTCTAACTCTTGCATTCACTGTTGTCTTGTCCAGCTAAACCAACTGGACTTGTAAGCATCCTCATTTTGCTCATTTAGGTGATGAAAAGGACGTAACAAAGTCATCCAAGTAAACCATTACACACTTGTTGATTAACCCCCGAAAAAATACATCCATAGCCCTCTGGAAAGTTGATCCTGCATTGATTAACCCAAAAGGCATGCGTTTGTAAGAAAAAATTCCCCACTTGGTTCGGAAGGTAGTTTTCAAACGGTCTTCGTCTGAAACCAAGACTTGGTTATAACTTGAGAAATCGTCTAGCAAAGAGAAAATTTCAGAGCCAGACATGGTTTTCAAGAGATGTTCCATTGGTGGGACGGGGTATTTGTCTTTTTCCGAAGCTCTATTGAGGTTTCTAAAATCCACGCATAGGCGGATCTCCCCTGACTTTTTCCTTACCAAAACCAAATTAGCTACCCATGCAGAATGTATAACCTGGAAGATAATTTTGGCATCTAACCATTTCTTCAACTCCTGACACATGAGGGACTCCAAGGAAGGATGATACTTTCAGAGCTTATGTTGGAAGGGTTTCACTTCAAGTTTTAAAGGGATAGTGTGTTGAATGATACGAGTATCATAAGTTTTCAGATCTCGGTAGGACCATGCAAAGACATCTTGATATTTTCTGAACAATTTGAGATAATCCTTTTGTAAATGTGTTGAACCTGCATAGAATATATCTAGCTAAAAAATAATACACACATTTGCAGAGAGAATTGGAGAAAGAAGAAGAAGGAGAGAAAGAATGAATGAATTCTTAGTAACCGTATTCCACACTCAAAGAGTGAATAATTTACAATATATATAGGATACATGAGTAACTAATGATCCATAGTGGTGGTATAGAGTGATTTGGACACACACCAATAGTTACAAGAGTGAACTACCACCTAGTCTAGTCTCTCAGGCAGTTACATGAGTGAACTGCCACCTAGTTGAGTTAACTAGTCAACTAGTCTTCAGTTAATTGACTAAACAGAGAGTAGTGAGGAGTTAAATCAGGGAATCAAGGCTAATGTGCTATGTTTGTGATGATCCCAAGGCAAGGTCGAATTAGCATGGTGATGATCCCATTGTTGCATGGTTATAAAACCAATGCAACATCTAAACTCAACTCAACTAGTCAAACTGAAGTGTCAACTGAAAGAGAATATTCTCCAAGTGGAATATTCTCTCCTAAAATATAAGAGACTAGATAATGACTAATTATGACTAATAAAAAAGGAAAAACCTTAGGAAAAATAAATAATAGGTGTGTGTGAAGTAGCTCCAACAAAGCCTTCCTTTCCTTCTTAGATAGTCTTACTGAGATTTATATTTTTTGGGTTTTTCGGGGTTCCGAGATTTATAGTTTCATGCATGGGAAAAGAACTACCAGTCTTCGCATTTTTGGGCCCCTTAATCGTTCTTTTAGGTCAAAAATATTTTCTAAGTTAGCTATCCCCTTCGGGATTGTGTGATACTTTGATTTGTCAGTTGGTTTACTTGTCCGAGGATCCATTTCCATTGATTGTTCCTGGAATATTTCATCGTCAATAGCTAGGTCCTTAAAATTATCTTGGTTAGTTAGAAAGTTTATAATATGTTCATCCCCTTCAAATACCTTCCAATTAGAAATGTTGTTAGGAACCGATGGTTTGTAGAGTAGCTCCATAGTGAACTGGGAGGCTTCATAATCTTCTAGAGGTGACAACCTTGAAGCAACTGTGGCCAGGGAATCAACGAGGATATTCTTTTCTCTAGGGATCGCTGTAATATGGAAAGCTTCAAAATTCTCTATTAAACTATGCATTTCCCGTTGATAATTATTTTGGTGGGGGGAGTTTCAATGTATAGTATTCCTTACTTGTCTAACGATAATTTCATAATCACCAAAAATCTTTAATTCCTTGAAATTTAAGTCTATGGATTTCTTTAACCCCTGTACTAGCACTTCATACTTGACGGTGTTGTTGGTGAATTCGAACTCAAGTCTACAGAATAGGAGATGATGTTTACCATTTGGATTAGTGAGGATGCACCCTGCCTTAGACCCTTCCTATGATTTAGATCCATCAAAGTATAGGGTCCAAGCTTGCGGGAAATACATGTTAGCATCCCCTTCCTTATTACTCTTCTCTTTTCCTCCTGCTAGTTATGTGATTTCTAATGAAATTTGTTGATAGAAGAGGATTTCTTCCACCGCTATGGGAAACTCCTCCTGAAAAATCATTTCAAAGTTTTGAGTGAGAGGGACATCATATGAAAGAGGGAAGAAGTTCCCAAATTAGGAATAGCAGGAAGAATTTCCTAGCACAGGGAAATCTGTCGATGATGGTTCATTTGGGGTTTCTAGGTCAGTGATAATATGTTTCAGATACCTTTCTCTATCAATATTGATCATATTCTTGTGCCCCTTTAATGGTAGCCAAAGGTGTGCCCAGTCTATACTAAAATATCCATTTAACTTCTCAAACCAATCTTGGCTTAACAATAATCCATAGGCTTTTGGGATGTCTACTATAATGATTTCAATCAGTTGTGAAAACTTAGGATGCATGGATATTCTGATCATTACATATTTGATTTCTCCCATGACCTTCACCTGGGTTCTATGTAGTTGTATTACATGTTTATCACTCTTGAGAGGAACCGTGTTTAGTTTTTTATAGATGGACAAAGGCATAACTTTAGAGGATGATCCTGAATCGACCAAATAGTTATGGAGGTTCCTGTTGAGGACTTCAAATGTTAAAAGGAAAGGTGGGACAAAAGGTCTCCCCTTATTATCTTCTGAGTAGGCGTTTACCGTTAGTTTATTCCCTAGCTCTGTGGGAGTTAGATTCCTTTGCTGATCATCACGTGTCGTCGGGTTTTATACTGATATCAAAGCTTGTAGCAGGAAGTCCTTTTGTTGAGGGATCCTACATATGTCCATAACTTATATATTAGCCTTCAACTTCTTCAAATCTTCAACTACGTTGTAATCCAGTTTGGGCGATTCTCGGGTATGGATTCTAATAGGGTTCTTACGAGGAGAAAAAGGTGATTTCGGGTGATCGAGAGTTGACCTTCCCCCCAAATTTTGGGTAGTAGTAGGATGTTTCGAGACAGGTGGACCCTTGCTACACGTTTGCACAACCAATACCTCTACGGGGGGTTCTTGAGATTCAAATAGGCCATCAGAAGGAATGATAAGGTTAGGATCCCATATCAAAACAGTTGTATCTTCTGGTGGGTCAATCTCTTCCTGATCAAAAATGTTCAAAACTAAATTTCTTGGTTGTTTGGTCAGGGAGACTTCATCTAAGAACCGATTGGCCATTAAATTCATGGCATGCACCCATCGAGGGAAGTCTCTTTCAGAGTGACTTTCCTGGTGATAAGTACAGAAAGAATCAAATGCTACATTTCCCAAATTGATATTTAGGTTTGCTGGGGGTGGTTCAATTTCTTTAAATGACGGGTTTCTTTTAAAGAAAGACTTATAGGGCCTTTGGCCTTAGTTTCCTTCATTGAAATTTATCTTCATATCTATGATCTCATTGGATAACTTCTTAACCATGCGTTGTAGGTCTTCTATGTCTCCATTACCCTTTTCAGGAGCTTGTTCTACTTGTTTCCCTAGGGATTAAGTGAGAAATATCCCTCTCTGGGGTGGGGGTTGAGCTTCTTTCTTGACTAAGGAGACCTGACTCTCTTTGCATCCTTTCATTTGGAATTCAATCATTTTCTCTTCTTCAAAATTCTCAGCCAAGGTTCGTTTGGCAACCCTCTTCAAAAACATGGAAATAGAAGCTGGGAGGGAATTATCGTATACCTTGATTTGCAATTCCTGTGTAGGTTTAGTTTTGGGCTGGAATTTGTTGAAGATAATTGTGAATATTTGATTGAAATCTTTAACCCTTTCTTTCAAACTCATGGTGGAGGCAAATAGATTAGACATCAAATATCCTGTAGTAGTTTCTTCTACAAATTTATCTAAAAACTCCTTTTGGAATTTCATCCAGATAGTTATATATCCTACAGGCAGATTAAAATAACAAGTGGAGGTAGAGTTCTCAAAAGTGTAGGGGAAATGTCTACAAACTATGTCTTCATGCTAGACATTCATCATCCTGATAGCCAGTATGAATTTCTTGATATGATCTTCAGACAATCTTGAGGGCTCAGGGACAAACATAGGAAGTAACTTCTCTGGGTGTCGGGGAATATTACGTACTCATCCTGGAATGGCAAAAGCATCTATGGACAACCAAGGTTGGTTGTTCTGAGGAGGATTTCCTCCTTGTTCCTCACGGTCATTATTTTCTTCCATATCTTTGGATTCTAAGTTAAAATCCTCTTCTTTCAAAAAATCATCTAGCTCAGAGACGTCGCTGGCTGGCATTTCAGGGATTAGATTGAGAGGATGTTCGATTTCAGTGATTGCGAAATCTATTAGGTCTTCCACTGTGTGCACAAAAACCTGGCTGGGGGTTTCAACCACTAGTATTCTTATTTTTTGTCTTCGAGGAAGTATCGGAGCTAAAGACAGCGCACCGATCTGTTGGGCGTATGCTCTTGTGATTCTTATGAATTGATTTAATTCCTCGTGAGGAAGAGCATAAAGTATACCAGGGAACAATCTGATGATACTGAGAGGGGGGTG
>JASDQU010737853.1:90778-108865 GCA_032191745.1 Picea mariana
TTGGATTATGATATCATTAAAATACATAACTTTTTTTAATTTGATGATTACGATATCATTAAAATAAAGGTAACAAAATTATGAGAAAATACCTTATTGATTCTAAGGAAGTTAGAGTAAAAATTAATATATATATAATCTCCTCTTTAAAATCTTAAACGAATTTAAAATCTTAAACGACTTTATTGTGGAGATTTCCTTCTAATGTCCCAAGAAGGAAAAGACACGTCCCCTTCATGGTGATATGGTGCATATGGAAATACAAGAACAAGATATTATTTGAAAACTAGCAAAAACAAGGCTCAGCCATTGTAAAGAAGATCTTTTTATCAATCCAAGAAATTCAAGAAGATATAAAGATATATAAGTTGGATTACATTCTAAACCCTGTATATTTTGATGATTCTCCAATCAGCTATTTTGATGGGGCTGCCTCAAGAAATAAGTGTGGCATTGGTTTATATATTAAAATCAACAATGTTCACAACTTCAAGGGCTTTTTTGCAGGAGGAGAGGGAAACAATATGAAAGCAGAACTTATGGGACTATGGGGCCTATTACATTTGGCTAAAACTCTGATTTTGAGCAGATTAATGATGGCCAGAGATTCCAAAGCTACCATTGATTGGATTAAAGGTGCCACAAACCTCAATTGTATCTATCTCAAACTTTGGTAGCAGAAAATAAAAGCACTTCAAGAGAAGCTTGAAAGTGTAAAATGCATTCATGTGCACAGAATTTACAATCATATTGCAGACCAGCTATCAAAACAGGCGTTAACTCCTCGGGATTTCTTTATCTTGAGGAGAATTTAGATGAAGTTACAGTGCACACAGAGAAAATCCCACTGTTCTAATCACAGTATGATTTTACAGCCATAATTCTTGGATACAAGTCATTGTTATGACAATATACTAAATAAGACAGTAAGTCATCTTCAAGGATGATATAGATACATATAGTTTATAGTCAAGGTACTTGAAACTTTTGTTTTTCTCATGGAGAAATATGAACTCAAAAGTAAAATGTTAAAAGATATGTAATTATAATAGTTTCACTTGATTCTTAATAGAATAGCAGTGAGACTGCTTTTTTCTTGGTGAAAAAAATCTTAAACGACTTTATAGATACTTGAAACAACACGGGAAAGTGTGTAATATAACTAAAGTTTATTTTACGTACACATAAAGATTATTATAAAGATAAATTGTATTGAAGTAGTTTTTTATTGAGTTCTTTAAAGTTGGGTAGTGATTAGTTAAACATAAATTAAAGAAATTATTATTATTTATTTATTTATTTTTAAGCCAAAATGTATTATTAAAATTTAAAATTCATATTATATATATATATATATATATATATATATATATATATATATATAGGGATAATGTTTATCTTAGTTTATTATTTAGTAGATTGTTACTTAGTTGGATTTGAGAAGATTGGTTCAACTAAGTTTTCTCTTATTTTAGTGTGTAGTTGAGATATTCTCTTAACTAGTTGATTGTGTAATTAAGGTAGTTTATTTATCTTGAAACAATGTTTCATGTATTTATATGTATCATTACATTGATTTAATTGAGCATTCAACGCATCCTTGTGTATAATAAGCTCTACTCTCCCATTTTAATATGGCATCAGAGCAAGACTGGGTGTAACTCCCTTATGGGAGTGCCCAAGAACATGCATACAGTAGAGGAGTAGAGTAGTGTGTGGATTGTGTGGATTGTTGCTATGTGTTTGTACTTATGTTTGTCCGTCAAATTGTTAAAGTGTTCAAGCTATTTGGTGTGTTGATTTGAGAACCACTAGGGAATATAAGAATCCACTATGAGATAGAGTCATTGCTTTGCTAGTGTATTAGGGTATGCAATGTCTGTGGAGAGAAGGGGTTGGCAAGGGATCACATGTGAAATCGACCCACCACGCATCAACCCCGCTGAGATAGATTATCGTTGATTTGATTGTGGCTTGGAAGAGAAATCCATTGGAGAGAGTGTACACAAATCAATCGATGTGTGGTGAGCGGATTGAATTTGGCTAGTTGAGAAGTCCCTACGTCCATCTTCTTGAGAGATCAAGGACTCCAAGGTGGAGGAAGGAGTTGTTGCCTACATGGTCACATGGATTTGTGAGCGACACACCAGACGAAAAAAGGAGAAATGTAGAGTGTGATGGTATGGAGCATGTGAAGGAACCACTAGTGCAAGATCGACAAGTTGTGTGGAAATGAGACAATTATGATGACGGCCCACTCATAAACATGAGAAAAAAATGTACAATATGCACGAAATAAGGGTATATGAGCTTTAATTTGAAGAGAGTTGTGTTATTTGTTTTTATGAACAAGCTAATCATTAATACCTTTTGTTAAAAATGGTGGCTTGGTAATGCACAAGGTGAGTTGGGATGCTTATGATAAGGTGTAACTGTAGCCTAAAGTTGATGAAAGTGGAAGAAGCGAGAGTCTTCAACTCAGGGGGAATGTTAGATGGAAGAATCTCAGAGTGTGTGGGACCAAGTTATGAGTCTGAGAGTGTGTGAGACCAAAGTATGATTAAGGGAGAATTTAATATATTGATGAACCACGTAGATGAAAAATAATCCATCTACCGAGATACATGGGTACCATCCGTTGTACTCACTAGTTCTTTAGGAATGATTTTCATCTACGTGGTTCATCAATATATTAAATTATACCTTAATCGTACTTTGGTCCCACTCACTCTGATACTCATAACTTGGTCCCACACACTATGAGATTTTTCCATCTCACACTCCCCCCCTCAATCCAAGACTCTCGCTTCTTCAACCTTCATCAAGTTTAGGCTACAGGTACACCTGTCACCCTCGTACCTCTCACAATGGTCTATTCCACAACTTGATCCACATCCTTTCTATGCATAAGAGGGATAATTCCGTGCAAATACACACCACAACACTTATGCCTGAAAAACAAGGACATGGCTTACAACAAACCAGGAGAAATTAGCTTTCCTATGGCTAAGCTTTACAACTTGCATCAAATCTTTGGGGTGTTGGGTACAACCGATCATGCACCCGCTGCATCGCATGTGTATCATTAATTCAAGTACAAAAAGCATTCAAGAAATCTCAATAAACTACAATCCCATTACATATACCCAATATATATGTCCATTACAACACTAAGATCATTCTCATCTCATTACCATGACACTTTCTTCACATCTTCATCTCAAATTTTCCTTGTTTGTCTTATTCTTTCTCTTTCGAATTCGTTCACATACTAGGAATCTTCGTCTGCATTTTCAACTTTTGATTCAATGTCTTGGATATCCATATTTTACCTATCAATTGTTAGAGTCATGAATTCTAACAAAAACAAATATTGATATAATGAGGTCACAAAGCTCAATATGTATGCTAACTTAAATAATTCCAAGACTTAGAAACAGATAATATTCACACAAATATTTCAAATGGACCCTATTTGTCCCAAGAAGTCTCCCATTCAATTAAATAAGTAGATTTGTCATTGTCTGAAAGACTCCAAGGCTTTGGAAATCACCCTCGATCTGCTTTCCATGAGAATTGAGCACTCAATCTATTCAATAGAGAAGAGATTCAAGAGAGAAGAAATTGAGAATTGCATCTAGACACTGCAACACTTCTCACCTAATCTTCTCGTCTTCTACACACGAGTTCACCTCCGTCACTTATGCAGTTAATGACTCGGCCACCACCCACATATCTATTAGGCAGTAGTTCACCCATCTCACACATTTACACATATGCAGGAAAAAATAACACATCCACAAATAAAATCCTATACACACCAAATCTCGATGCTTCAACTGGAACATGCCAGAAACAATTCATTTATAATCGAGCCTAAAATGAGCTCCCATGGGTAACTAGTGGGCCCCAGCTTTAAATTTCCACACTTCAATTTGTACTCCAATAACCAGGTGGAATTCTAACTTTTCAATAACAATGAATATCCCATTGAACTATAGTAATTGAAAATTGGCCCTACAAACAAATATGCATGCCCATCTGTAAAGAATCAGCTCAAACTCCTTGTAGTGTTCTGAGTTCTCAGGTTTGACGCCCAAACATAGTGGATCAAGTACAAAATATTAAGGGGTCGATCCATCAATTTGAGTGAGGTAGGGTTGGCCATGCATCCATTTGGTAGACATGTTCACTCTACTTCAATTTCAGAGACCCAACAAAAGGTTTTTAGTTGGTGAGAAATACCATGAATTTGTTGAAGAAAATGCCTCTGCAAACACAATTGGTGCTACAATGCATGAACATCCCACACCATTTTCCTCTCCAATATCTGGACTTCGAATCCCTCTAGAATCACATACTTTCCTCCATGTCGAATCCTGAGTTTACCAAAGGGAATACCCATGGATTCTGCAATTCTCCTGGATCCAGCTCAGATCTCCAGACAAGGCATATTCTTCTTCATTTTGAAATGAAATAAAATGATCCACACACGAACACAATATCCCATATACTTGCAGTGTTATATTTGATATATCATTGTCCTCATGCATATTGACAGGTGAACCAGAAGCTCTGAGCAGTCACTAACACATAGATTGAAATTAATAGGCTGAGTAGGGTATCACGAGCCCACTACCACTGAGAGCACTGAACTGATTCATGGATGATAACCATGAACTTGGAGGGCATTTCCAAAGACACACGAACCACCATGTGCTTCTTAAACACTACCACAATATCATAAAATGATGGACAAACAAATGCTCATCACATAACAATCCACTCTCAAAATACCTACTCTACTCTCTTCATATTCCTAGGCTATCCCATGAGGGAGTTAGACCTAGTCTCACTCTAATACCATATTAAAATGGGAGAGTATATATTATTACACACAAGGATGTGTTGAATGCTCAATTAAATCAAGGTAATGGTACATATAAATACATGAAACATTTCCTAAATTAATGATGCATATGTGATGCAGGGGGTGCATGATCGGTTACACTCAACACCCCAGAGTTTTGGTCCAAGTTGTAAAGCTTATCCATATGAAATATTTAATTTCCTCTTGTTTGTTGTAAGCCCTATCTCTGTTGTTCATGCATACATTTTGTGGTGTGGATTCACACAGATTTATCCCTCTTATGCATAAAGAGGATGTGGATCAAGTTTTGGAATAGACCACTATGAGAGGTACTAGGGTGATAGGCGTACCCATAGCCTAAATGTAATGTACCATATATGTTATATTAGCAGAATAGAGAAATAATGCAGAGAAAATCACCGAGATAGCAACAAAATACTGAAATATTGCAGAGATAACAGTAGAACAACAATTTATATGGAACCACGACACCATAATTATACCTTTATTGATAGGAAACAATGTTCACTTGCCTCTGTGAGGGGGAAACCTCTAGCAGAGAAGAGCTATATTACAATAATTTTCCAAGAAAAAACTTCTCATACCCTCTATTCTTATTTATACTAAATCTATCTATCCCAAAGAACAATCTAGAGGAAGATCCTTCTAGAAGCAGAAGCTTCTATTAGGTCTTCTTACAATTGACTTATTCCTCCTTATTGTTAGGCCTTATTAATATTGACCTTTAATACATGGAAATATATTATTCTACCAAATTGAGGGGTTAGGTAGGTTAGGTCCCTAACATGCCCTCCCCCTTAAAATCAACCTTGTCCTCAAGGCTTGAGATGAGGAAATTGCTACAGAATGCTAGCTGGATCCTAGGTGGCATCGGCTGGATTTGTATCTTTCCACTGAACTAACACTTCCTTGATGGTGCACTGACGAAGACATTGCTCACGTTGGTCCAAAACTACTTGTGGTTTCAACCAGATGGATCCTTCTTCATCCAACTCGGGAAGGCTGGTTTGAGTTTGTCACTTAGTTCCAATCACCTTCTTTAAGTAGAAGACATGAAAAACAGGATGGAGCTTGGAAGAAATAAGCAAATATAACTAATAGGCCACCTGTCCCACGTGCTTGAGAACTGTGTAAGGACCATAAAATTTGGGCACCAGTTTCTGACAATGTTCAACCTTGAATGAAGTTTGTTTATAAGGTTGTAGATGAATAAATACCTAGTTGCCTTCAACAAATTGACGTTTTGAGCGACCTTGATCGACTTGTTGCTTCATGCAATTCTGAGCCACTACTAAATTATATTTGAGGGTACAGAGAATAGACTCTCGAACTGTAAGAGTTTGGTCAACCGCCTGAACCTTTGAGACACCTAGCATGTAGGAGAGAACAAAAGGTGGCTTTTGTCCATATACTGCTTCAAAAGGAGTCATGTGAGTAGTTGTATGGTAAGAGGCGTTGTACCACCATTCATCTAATGGTAACCATTGAGCCCATTGATTTTTCCTTTCAAAGGAAAAACATCTCAAATAAGTCTCCAAGCACTTGTTGACAACTTCAGTTTGACCATCAATCTGGGGATGATAGGCAGTGTTGAGATGCAATTGGGTTCCCAGTAGTCTGAAAAATTCTTGCCAAAAATTGTTGGTGAAAGTGGGGTCTTGATTAGAAACAATAGAATGAGGCATGCCATGAACCTTGAATACATGATCCATGAAAATTTGAGCCACAATGGTTGCAGTAAATGGATGTTGAAGAGCACAAAAATGAGCATACTTGGAAACATGATCAACTACCACCATGATTACTGAATTATTTCCTGATTTAGGTAATCCCACAATGAAATCCATCAAGATTTCCCTCCAAATAGCAGGTGGAATTGGAAGTGGTTGGAGTGTTCCAGGGGCTTTGATTTTTTCTCCCTTGTTACGTTGACAAACATCACATTCTGCCACAAAAGTGCGAACATCCTTTTTCATACCATCTTAGAAAAAATAACATTTGACCCTGTCATAGGTTTTGGTAAACACTGACTGGTTTGTTGTGGGAGTAGCATGAAGCTCAAATAGCACCTTGGATTTAAGTTGTCATTGTTTAATTAAATACAAACGACCTTTATAGAAAAGCTCATCATTGTGCCAAGAGTACCCTGGGGACACTCAAGAATTGTCTTGCAACTGCTGGATCAGATGAAAATTTTTAGGATCTTGTATCCATTCTTGGCAAACAGGTTGAATCCAACCTAGGACAATGAAGGATAGTGATAAAAGTGACCCTTCATATTCATATTTTCGAGAAAGAGCATCAAAAACCACATTTTATTTTCCTTTCTTGTAAATGATCTCATAATCATATCCAAAGAGATTAGTTACCCATTTTTGCTGCTCTAGAGAGGAAGGTCGTTCCTCCAAAAAATACTTGAGGCTTTGATGATCTGTCTTAATTTGGAAGCGTTGTACCAAGAGATAAGGGCGCTAGAGATCTATTACATGCAGAATAGCCAACATTTCCTTTTAATAGATTGATTGGCCCAAATGGCGGTCTGAAAATTGTTTGCTCATAAAGGACAAAGGTCTTCCCTCTTGCATAAGGATTGCTTCAATTCCTATCCCAGATTCATCACATTCTAGGACAAAGGTATTTGTGAAATTAGGAAGGACCAATACCGGAGTAGTGCACATAGTCTCCTTCAATGCTTGAAAGGCCTGATCAGCTACGGGAGTCCAAGTGAAAGAATTATTTTTAAGTAGAGAAATGAGAGGCACCGCAATCTTTCCATAATTCTGAACAAAATTGCAATAATACCATGTTAAACCCATAAAACCATGCAATATTTTGATAGTATTGGGGCGAGGCCAATCCTGCATGACTTCAATCTTCTTAGGATCCACCTGGACACTAGCCTTGCCAACAATATGACCCAAGTACTCAACTTCTGAGGCGCCAAAGGCACATTTAGAGTGTTTGAGGAAAAGTTGATGTTGAGAGAGTAGATGAAGAACTTGATTCACATGGGAAAGATGGGATTGCCAAGTTTTACTGTAGATGAGAATATCATCAAAGAAAACTAAGACAAAATGACGAAGAAAAGGATGGAAGACATGATTCATGAGGATTTGGATGGTGGAGGGGGGATTACACAGGCCAAAGAGCATGGCCAAGAACTCATAGTGACCCTCATGAGTTCAAAAAGCAGTCTTGGGGATGTCAACATCTTGCATATGGATCTGGTGGTAGCCAGAACACAGATCAAGTTTGGTGAAATACTGAGCACCATTCAACTCATACAAGAGATCATCAATGACAGGAATGGGAAACTTGTCTTTAATGGTTAGTTTATTGAGTGCACAAAAGTCAGGACACATGCGTCAAGTACCTTATTTCTTAAGTACCATGATCACATGAGAAGAATAAGGGTTGGTACTGAGGCAGATAACACCCACTTGGAGCAATTCCTGCACGATTTTCTCAATTTCATTCTTTTGGGCAAAGGGATGATGTTTAGGTGAACATTGGAAGGAAAACTGCCAGGAACAAGGGGTATGGAATGATCATGAACACCATGAGAAGGTGGAAGTCCCTAAGGAGTGGAAAAAATAGCTTGGTGTTTGGAGAGAATATCTTGGAGGTTAGGATGCACAGAGGGTGTCTCAACCACATGAATAGAATGGAGTTGAGAAATAATATCGGAGTGGATTTTCTTGAGGAGTTTATCCATGCAATGGGAACTGATGATCTCAAGAGAACTAGCTGTGAGACCTTGGAAGTGATACCTTTTTCCCTCATGTTGGAATTACATAGTTAATTACTTAAAATCCATAAGAATGGGACCCAAAGTGTGCAACCATTCAACACCTAGCACAATGTCACACCCACCCATTTCTATGGAAAAAAATTGAGATTTCAGGTGGTAATGTCCAATTTGAAGACGTACATTTTCACAACACCCACCACATTTCATGGAATCACCATTGGCTATCATGATTTGAAAATTATTGACAACACGAATACAACAATTGCTTTCCTGGGCAATGTGATGATGAATAAAATTGTGGGTGCTACCACTGTCAACCAAGTTGATGACCTTCCTATTCTTAATATAGCCAATGAGATTGAGAGTTTGGGGAGCAAAGAATCCAGTGAGAGCATGCAAGTAAATGAGTGGTTCAAATTTAGGTGAGTCAGTGGGCTCCGGGGTAGCATCGGTAAGGGAGGGCTCTTCAACAAGTGGAACGACCACATCTTCTTCAGGAACATCTTCGGAAATGGCCATAAAAAATTGTGTTCCTTACACTTGTGCCCCATAAATATTTTTCATCACAATTATAGTAAAGACCCTTCAATTGACATTCAACCATTTCAGCCCTAGTTAATTTCTGGACTTTGAGGGGAGTGATAGGGGGGTTAGGATTAGTGGGTCGAGGGCGAGGAACAAAAGAGGGTTTTTTTTCTAGGAAAAAACAACTTGTTGGGCCTCTTTAGCACATGTAGTAGCGTCCAACCAAGTCTGATGGCAAGCCATGAGAACCCAAGATTTGAGTTCATCCTTGAGGCCACTAATAAAGCATTCATGGAAGAACGCATTTGTCATTCCCTCAGTCCGAAAATAAAAATGCTCAAAAGCACTGATAAAGTCTTCCACTGTGCCTAGCTGTTTCGATTTGGTAAAAAGACCAAGATAGTGGGAATCAGTATCAAAGAGGGCATAGAGCTATGCAACAAACTAGGTCTAGGAAATATACCCCTGATGTGAAATTTTACAACATTGCTAGCATTCAGGATCTAGATAGAGGACAACATAGCGAAGTTTGGCCAACTTGTCAGTAATACCATGCAGAGAAAAATAATGATCCATTTGAGTGATCCAACTCGTAGGATCAGAGCCATCAAATTTATTAACCTCTACATGGGGAAGATGGGGTTCACAATGAAAGGAGTTGGAGTGAAAATGTAGAGACTGAGAGGAATCAACAACATCGGGTTTATCTGATGAGGAAGGAACCGTAGGGCAGTTCAACAATTGATTGACAACAGACTGGAGGGCAACAAATTGGGTTGTGAAGTTGGCTTCCATTGTGTCAAATTTGTGTTCTACTTTTGCAATGTGGGAATTGGTAGAGCCAATCTCAGATGTCATATTTTTGATGGAGGCATGGACTTGATTAAGGGAAGCTTGGAGGTCTTGGTTGTGAGTGGTGGCCATTTGGAGAGGGGAAGTGCGGGGAAGGGAAAATGGGTGGGTGGGACCACAAAAAATAACTTATAAGCGATAGGTATCACGACGATTAGTGCGAGAAGGGAAATAAAATGGAATACGGGACAAAATAGGGAAATTGGGTAGGAGTCAGGTCCACTGAAATAAAAAGGATTTAAAATGAAGGGTATGATTGTGATCAAGGAGAAAAGGGGAATCCAATGAGATAGGTCCCAAATAAGTGTGTCGGCAGGACTACTATACTCATTTTTTTTTTCTCCTGCGGAGTTATACTCCAACCTAAAGAATACTGCAGTGAAAAAATGCCCAAATGCTTAACAGGAAGATATGTGTAGTAATTTCGCAACCCAAATGCAGGAGGCATAGTTGCATGGCAATAGATCTTGTCTGTTCTATTTTTTTTTACGTCCCAAGGATTAGGGTATTCAAGGGTTCTACATTCAAGGGTTTTCCCTATGTTATAGCTCTATGATATACATGCGGGATCCAACAGTAGTACTCAACCCAATATCTCAGGGCACCAACTAAGGAGGCTAGACTGTGCCATTAACCATACTACTCGACTACCCAGGTACTAGAGAGTATCTTCTCGAGTGTTGTTCTCGGTGGCACTATAGTAGTTAGGTGGTTGATCGATTTATCTATGGAGGGATTAAGGAGATCTAGGCTTATTCGTATACAGGTGTTGTCTCATGCGTTACCACTCGAAGGGGTACCAACAGGGGTTACAAGGGTGGAAAACAAATGTGTGCTTAAGTACCACTTGTATTTAATGCGTGTATTACTCCCCGACCATGGGTTTCTGCCCGTAATGAAAGATATTTGTAGCTTAAAGACGTCGGAATACATCTCTACCTTGAAAAAAAATTAACCCACAATTTCTTTTGAGGAAAGTGCTCTAATACCACTTGTAAGGTACCAAATCTATTATATTAGTAGAATAGAGAAATAATGCAGATAATATCATTGATATAGCAACAAAATACTCAAATATTGTAGAGATAACAACATAACAACAATTTATATGGAACCACAACACCAGAGTTATACCTTTATCGATAGGAAACAATGTTCGCTTGCCTCTTCAATGGGGCAGCCTCCAACAGAGGAGAGATCTATTACAATAATTTTCCAAGATAAAAATTCCCATACCCTCTATTCTTATTTATACTAAATCTATCTATCCCAAAGAACAATCTAGAGGAAGATCCTTCTAGAAGTGAAAGATTCTATTAGGTCTTCTTACAATTGACTCATTCCTCCTTATTTCTAGGCCTTATTAATATTGACCTTTATTACATGGAAATATATTGTTCTACCCACTTGAGGGGTTAGGTAGGTTAGGTCCCTAACAATAAACTTGATGAAGGTTGAATAAGTGAGAGTCTTCGATTCAGGGGGGAATGTGAGATGGAATAATCTCAGAGTGTGTGGGACTAAGTTTTGAGTCTCAAAGTGTGTGGGACCAACATATGATGAAGGAAGAATTTAATATATTAATTAACCACATAGATGAAAAGCATTCCTAGAGAATTGGTGAGTACAACGGATGGTACCCATGTATCTTGGTAGATGGATTTCTTTTTATATGGACATCAATGATCAATTTTATGCAGGTACAAAAGAAGAAGAAGAAGCAAGTTCAAAGATGAATCCCATAGTGAAGAAATCCCAACTGAAGACAATGCATCAAGCCATATGAAGTTAGAAGCTAAAGATGAGGATATGACTCAAACAAATACCAGGACAACAAACACGAACAAGTAAAAGGAGATCGAATCAGAACATAAATGTTAACGGGAAGTGTTAGAGATAATGTTTATCTTAGTTTATTATTTAGGATATTGTTAGTTAGTTGAATTTGAGAAGATTGGTTCAACTAAGTTTGTTCTTATTCTAGTGTGTAGTTGAGATATTCTCTCAACTAGTTGATTATGTGATCAACGTAGTTTATCTATCTTGAAACAATGTTTCATGTATTTATATGTATCATTACACTGATTTAATTGAGCGTTCAATGCATCCTTGTGTGTAATAAGCTCTACTCTCCCATATGTGTGTGTGTGTGTGTAGTGTTGTCTAAATGTTCTATGTTTTGAAATTTTTTTCGTTGGAATCCGACGACATAAATCTCGGCAAAATCGTATTTTTTTGTTGTTTAAATTGCATTTGTGAATGCATAAATGGGTTCACCGTGCTGAAAAACCCTTGGGGCACTTGGATTATACAGACTTAATCACTCAAATCTAAAGATCCAATCATTTGATCGAGACATGCTGATGGTTTTAGATCAATTTCATATTATTTTAAATGGATTTTATATTTTGTCTTTGATGGTTATGTTTAGGTCATCATTATGTTATGTTATCAAAAAATGTGTTAGTAATTGTTGTTGTAACAATTACTAAGTGTTCTAAGTGCTTATTTAGTGTGTGTTACTTGTTGAAATTTCCATAATAAATTATAATATAGGTCACAACCAAGCCAAACACCAAATTGGTGTATGAGACCCCATTTTTTGTGGGATAAGGTGTAACTTCCCCAACGACCAATAGGCCTAGCAATGTCACCCCTGAGACATCTCTCCTTGATCTGATACCATTTTGTGACACCCCGACCTTAAACCAATAGGCCAGGCCATGCCACCAAATAAATTTCATTCTTTGATACCATATTTATTTATAGACATATCTATCTAATGCAATTAAACATATATAGCATTATGTTCATACTACTATTTATGCATAAATAACATTAAAACATACAGGCATCATACAGAGACAATTCTAACAAAATTATAACTTGATTTCAAGATACACGTCATACAAAGAACATATATTTAGTAATTATCTTTTTATAGATGATGATCAATTGCGTGTAGAGCTCCCACGAACCTTCCATCCTTAGACCATGCTGCTCATCACGCTCAGCAGTGGGTCACCCCCGAGTTGGTACTAAACTCCATCGGGAAAGGGATTCCTAGGCTTGGCAAGGACAACAATAAAGTCACACAGATCAATAGGAAGGATTTCATCCCAGGAGCCAGCTCACACTAACAACCTACAACCTCTCATTCCCCACATGCCTATCCCACCCCAGGAAGTGTGCCCCTTCTCTGCTTAACAATCACTCGGCTGTCCCACTTCCCTTCCAGGGCTTCAACAACAGGCCAGACAGGAATTATCAGAGCACTATAGCTGTCGTTGGGCTCCCTCTGGGAAAATTGCTTCCCCAACAACTTCTCTCACCTGGAGAGAGTTTCTTACAGGCCTGACAACTTGCTTCTTTAGTCCACATGCCTGAAAACCCATCTCTTCAAATCCACAGGCCTAACAACCTATTTCTTCAGTCCATGGGCCTGGCAACCCGCCTCTTCAAATCCATAGGCCTGACAAACTACTTCTTCAGTCCAGCTCCTAAGTCAATTCAAGTAAGGGTGATGGAAACAAAAAATTTTGGTATAGAGCAGATGATGGCAGCAAGCCACGCTCAATCAAGGAACTGCATGGGAAACAACAAAAAATCGTTAAGGCACGATACGACTCAAGAAAGGTACAGGTGTGATATGCTACACAGGAAAAGTACGGGGTAGCTCAAAATGCCTACAGTTCCAGGGATGCACGAGTGATGTAGGGGTCAACGAGGAAGGCAATGGCTCCCTCTATGAATCAGTGGTGAATCGGGTAAGATGGAAGACTTGCGAGAATGGCAAAGATCGTGAGAATGGAAAGAGAAAACCCCCAACGAGATGGATTTCCCATCTATAAACTACATGCACCTAGGTTGACACATGTCTTCTTGAAGCTTCATGAGCTCCACTTAACACTCGTTCCCTTTCCCGGGGAACTTAGGACAACACAGATTATGTCAACCTTAGCCTTTTGAACATAATAATATAATATTATCCCTTTAGAGGTAATCCCTCTAGCTTAGCCCCTATTCCTAGACACTTAGCCCCTTCCCTTACCCTGCCTAGTGGAGCTTAGTCCCTGTTGGTAGCCAATTCACTTTTTTATACTGTCCTTATAAGCTGCCTACCCCAATGTTTTGTGAACCTTAATTTTCATCGCAATCTTCGGAATAAAACAACACTATTATTTTTGCGCAATTTGCACACCTGCCTTTGTTCTCGTTTTCACGACTGCAAGCGTGAAAATGTTAATTTCGAAGTCACATTAAAATCGTCACTGGATTATTATGGTCACTCTTTTCTATTTGTTCATTGCGTTTCCAATTTAATCATAGTTGCACAGTTGGCAAGGATTCAAGATCTTTACTCATTTGGCATTCTTTAATTGTTAATATGACTTCGTTTTTATAAGACTGTGATGATATTCTTATGATCGAGTTTTTGATACATTGGTGTTTTGATGTTCTATAGTCTTTCATCGATTTCCTTGACACATTGGTTTCATAAAAACACATTGACGTTGTGGTTAGACCCTTGGTATAATCATTTCATGAAAACACGCATTTGATATGATCGAACCCTTTGTGTTGATTTCGAATCATTGTTTTGGTTTTAAAACTATGCTAATACTATTGCTTGCACAAATGTTTGGTCGACTTACCATACATTTCATTAGTTGTTTGAATGACATGGTTTTTAACATATGCAATAGTGATTTGTATCGCTATATGCGTCGTCGATTGTACTCATGGAAATGACTGTTTTGCATGGGCTGAGCTAGCTCCACCACCCTCGCACATTCGGGCATTAATGCATTCCCCCTATCCCGGGTCACCTCTGTTAGTTTTCGGGTAAGCCTGTGAGCTATCGACCCTGCATATACCCTATTCAAACCCTTGCCCGTTCACCCAGCTCACCGTGTGCTTCTGTCTATGGCACCGGTGGTGCACATAGAGTCAAATGGTAGCCAAACTCTGTTGCTATTCGATAATGCTCGCAAATATTTAGAAAACAGTGGTTGGCTGGTGTTTATACAAAGGTTCGAGGGTTTCAACCTTTCGATTGCCCAACAAATTTCCCTCATCTTCGACGGATGCAGGGCTAAGGTCGGAGACATACAGATCGAGCTCAATGAAGAATTCATGAGTTCAGCTACAGGACTGCCAGCTCCAGGGAAAAGGTGGTTTAAAAATTCCAAAGTAGACGAGGTGCCATGGCCTCTCCTTTTCACATCAAGAAAGATTGTTTCCTGTGATAAAGGTATGCCCATCACTACCCTCAAACCCAGGTGGCACGATCTTTTGGTAATTGTTGAACAATTTGTGACCTGCGAGGGTCGTTATGTCTTGGTATTTCTGTATCATCTTCGGTTATTGATGAATTTTATAGGTTACCCTCTGAATATGCCACATTACTTCTTGCATAGTCTTTACAAGATGTCTAAAAGATTCAAGCGTGAGAAGGCTGATAGCATCCTTTTCCATCACGACTTGATTAAACTCATTATCGTCTACCATTTGAACCTTCATGGTGATAGTTGGCAAGCCTTCCTATCTAGGAATGGATTTGCCACTCCCGAGTCTGTCCAAGTGGACAAAGTTGTGGTTACAGAAACTATGGTTGGGCTAGCCGTGCCACTTCATATCCTTCTACCCCCTGTCAAACCCTCAAATTGCCCTGACATCGACCTACCCGATACCATAGCTAACCCATGTACTAAAGTCAAGACTGAGGCCGTCAAAAATCCTGTGAGGAAGAAAGGCAGAAGTGACACTGCTGTCAACAGTTAGGGGAAGAAAAATGCTCAATGGATATCCAGATGTGCCAGGAACAAACCCAAGCAAAACGTCGACCAAAAGCCCATAGTGTTGAGCGAGGAATCAGACTCCGATATTGAGCGTTTCCTAGCCGAGGAATATCCCTTTTCCCATGGCCTATGCTCTAAGGAATCCTATGACTATGTCTCTAACTTACCCCCGTGCCTCAAAAACGACCCAAACTACCCCTGAATCAAGATGCACAAGGAAACCCCTGGTAACTTGAACAAACCCTCGCCTGTGATACCAAAGCCCAATCAAGCACCATGTATCCAATGTAATGCTTGGCTAGATCGTTATTACACTGGCGTTCCCCTGTTGAAATCAAAGATCAAATCATTAGAGGAATGTGTGACAGTGCTGGCGAAGGAGAACGACAGGTTACAAGCCAGCGAGAAGAAACAAAAAGCCACTGGTTCAATTGTCTTCAGGAATGTCGAAGCAGCAACGACCTTTGTCAATTCAAAATTATCATGACCGAGTTGCCCAGTTATGTGTTTTGACATCAATTTTTCTTTATAAGTTTGCTTGAATTAATTTAACTGATTGGAGTTGTTTTCAATTAGCTCTGTGCATTTTAATAGATTCAAAATGGTTCTGTTATACTCGGATCACTAAAAACGATTTCGTTGTGAATCATGTAGAGTAGATTCATTTTGCTAAAATTAAATGTAGATATGATTTGGTTATGCGATTTTATTGTGCTCAGATTAGTATAAGTGATTGGGTTGTTTGTGATTCTGTTTGGTTTTCTTTGAAACAGTTCTGTATGTTTGAATTAATATATTCAATTAGGTTTGCTTTCGTTCGGTTCGATTCAATAGATTCAAAACAATCCTGTGGACTTCGATTATCCGAATAACAAGTCTGTTTCGTTTTGAATAAATATTCTCGTTGGATTTTGATTACATTCGACCTGTGCAAAAGATGAATGATTTGTTTAATCGGTTATAGTTTGTGTCGATTGAAATTGGTTCATGAAAATTATTTCATTGCTTTCGAATTATCTAAGCGATTTTGTTTTCCCCGAATTGGTACTAACAAATGTTGAACATAGTGCATGTATCTCTGTTACCATTCGTTTGACCACGATTTCGTTTGTTTCAATTTGCATACAAGTTTTGGTTTGATGTGGCATGAATGATTCACTCTGTTTGGAATTAGTAATTAAAGATTTGGTTGAATAAGTCGAATATAATTCTGTTAAGTTTTGGATTGATTTTAAAACGATTCTTTGCTCAAATTAGACCAGCTACAGAATCGCAAGATTCTGTAGCTAGTCTTAAAAATTAGATTTTTGTCATTTTTATCAATAAAACATTATCTAAACTTCTGTATTCTTGTCTACTTACAGGTACCTACGAATTTCATTGAAAAATGGGACATGCTGTAGCAGTTTAGATATAGTTTTAAGTTGCTAGTCATAGGCAAAAATAGGGACTTGAGAGATTATTCCCAGATTTTTTGTAAATTGCTTTGATAATTCCCACAGGGATGTTTTACCCTGTGGGAGGTCTTTAAATACTTGTTATTTTTTGTAATACCCCCATCATCATCACTGTTGGGAGAACCAGACTATGGATTTATAATAATACAGACTAGGATGAAAGTTGATGTCTTGTAACAGCTTTAGCTTTCAATATATCAAACTTTTGTTTCAAGTTTTATTCATATCAGTTTGCAATCAGTCATCGACTACTTTAGCTATCATGATTCATTGCATGTTGATGTGATTTGATTTATATGTTGTCCATATCTGATGTCTCTTATTTCTTTTTAGTACAACAATTACTTTGTTTCAGTTTAATGAATAAAGGTTTATCTTCTTCATTAATTGAACTGTTCTGTACAAATCTTTGCATACAGATTTATCCAAATGTGTTGATTTGTAAATTATAAGATTCCTGTAATTTTTTATGTCTTATTTGTCCTGTCATTTATATTTGAAGAGCACAACTGCTTCCCGTTTACGAGAAGCTTGTGGAGAATCTAGTGCGGGCTTCCTCCCTCCGAACAGCTAAAACAACTATTGCATACAAGACAAACCTGAAGCGTTACTTCAGGTCAGTTTGCTATTTGTTATTTGATAGTTAGTTTATTAGTGTTATTTAAGTAGTTTAGATAGATATATATATATAGTTCAGATTTATAGTTAGAGTTATTATTTTAGTTGCTTAGCTTAAACAATTTTTATTAATTTCTTTCTCATAAAATTATAAAAATCAAAAAACAATAGTTCTATTGTCTTAGGACAGTT
>JASDQU010737853.1:111003-124397 GCA_032191745.1 Picea mariana
AATGGTAATACAAGCAGTAACAAGGTTGTTCAGAAAAAAGTTCCTCAGAAGACTTCCACTAAGAATAATCCTGATCCTCATGATAAAGGAAGCCTTCCTATAAATAATATAAATAATGTAAATAATATGGATAAATTAGCTTTAGAAACTGCAAGTAAAAAACCACAAGCTACCACCCTTAGCACTCGCAGAAATGTACCTCCATTTTTGTTAACTTTCGAAATCTTTAATAGAAACGTGCACAATTGTATGGTAGACTCAGGAGCATCATCCAATGTGATGCCATGGTCTGTGTGTCAGAAGATTAATGCTGAGGTTGAACCATACACTTTAAAAACCATCCAACTTGATCGAACCAGTGTTAAAGTTGTAGGCGAATTAAGGAATGTGCTTATAAGATTATCATCTAACCCCAAGGTTCATCAAGTCATTGATATTATTGTTATGGATATTCCAGAAGTGTATGGTCTGTTTTTAAGCAGGGACTGGTCAGAGCAGCTACACGGCTATTTCGTGACAGATTGATCTCACCTGTGGCTGCCCGAGAACGGCAAGCCCAACAAGATCAACGTAAATCGTGAACTCTACCTTAAGTTCATGGTCATAGATTTGAATGATCCCAATGAACCATTTACACCCTCTGTTGATTCACCCGAAATATAAGGGATGGATACCTTTTTCGGCAATTTCATGGCCAAGGCTTCAACTATCACCAATCCAGAACAATAGTCCGAGATTGTAGCATATGTGCAGCCAACAGCTTCTACACAACGGTCTCATACACCCGATAAAAATCAAATTTGGTCTCTTTATTTTGACGGGTCAAAGTCCAAAGAAGGAGCTGGTGCAGGCTGCGTTATTATCGATCTGGCAGGTAACAAAACCCTGATTGCATGTAGGTTAGAATTTGAATGTACTAATAACACAACAGAATATGAGGCTTTACTGCAGGGTCTCAGAAAAGCTTTAGATATGAACATTCAAAATTTGACTGTCTTTGGAAATTCCGAAATCGTGGTTAGATAGGTAAGAGATTCTATCCACTGTCTGTCTCCACATATTAAAAGCTACCAATCCGAGGTATGGAATTTAATGAATAATTTTTATGATTTCAATATAAATTCTATTCCTAGATTGAATAATTCTGAAGCTGATCTATTAGCTAACGTAGCTTCTAAACTCTTTCCTGCAGAAGGCTTGTCCCCAGACGCATTCTCCATCGAACTGTTGTTCAGGCCATCCGTTCCCAACAACATCACGAACTGGAGAGTCTTTGACGACGATCAACAGATTATCAGCTTCCTGCATATGGAAGAAACCTTTCAAGGCACGGTGATCGACGAATGCACTTGCGATGACAATTTGCGTGATTTCACGGTAATACCAGATCCGAGAACTCCTGAATCTTCATCGAACATGGTAAATTCGATCCCTAAATCTGTAGTTAGATTAGAGAAATTTTACGATATTCGAGATAAATTCAAAAAATCGGTCAACTGTAAAACCAATAGTTCCTCTTTATCATATGAAAAAGTGAACTTAGGAACTAATGACAATCTGCAGTACATTAATTTAGGGGTGGAGTGTTCTGAACAAGAAAAAGCTACATTTGTTAAATTGTTTAAATAATTTAAAGATGTTTTTGCGTGGGCGTATGATGACCTTAAAACTTTCGACCCTAACATCATACAACACGTCATTCCTATGAAACCCCAAACCTTACCCTTTCAACAGAAATTAAGAAAAATGCACCCTAAGCTCGAACCGACCATCAAAAAAGAATTAAATAAACTCCTGAATGCTAAGATAATTTTCCCAGTTAGGCACACTCAATGGGTTTCTAACCTTGTCCCTGTTCGGAAGAAAAGTGGGGAATATGACTATGCATCGATTTTCGAAACCTTAATAGAGCGTCTGATAAAGACAACTACCCTGTCCCACCCATGGAACAAATCATCGTTAAAGTTTTTGAAGAAAACGTTTGTTGAGTGATAGTTTATTTCTTTTTCGATCTCATCAGACTACTTTACGAAAAAGGAACTGAGAGAGTCCTCTTTAAGTGTTTTTCAAACTCTCTAAACATGAAAAACCCCTGAGTTTTCTTTCTTTGGACTCGTTAAACAAACATCGAAAGACCCACATGGGACCGAACCACTCCTTTTAGGGTTCGTTAAACATACTCCAAAGGACTCGTCTGAAGGATGAGCTTACATTACAAGCATATGTTATCCTCCTCAAGCTTGTATAAAAATAAAGAGGTACTCGCCAGAATTGGGAAAGAAATGTGTCTAAACCTGTATTCCATGGAAGAGTCACTTTTGAACATGACACCCTTTCACTTGCTTTGTGTCTAGGTTGGAAAATCCACTTGTCTCTTGATCATACCCCTTTATAAGATTACAAATTGGTCTATGGTCCCTGTTGTTGAGTCAGTTTTTCCAAGACAATTGTCGTATCATCAATATGTTCAAAGAGATATTCAACCCATAAAGCCTTCTATTGCGTCGGCCATTTATACAGTCCTTAATCCTTCTATTGCATCGGCCATCCCTGATTCAGTCCTAAATCATTTGTTTCTTTGATCTACTTCAAATCTTGTTACTCGTTTCGTGTCATTGATGGGGGATACATAAAGGCCCTCCTGTGACGAGTCTTTTCCTGTCAATTTCAACTCATTATCCAGGAATTAGACTTAGAAACTAATTGGTACCTTGGAACTTCCATGCCTCAATGGCATGTTTCCTCGCTTTCGACAATGGGTTTTCATTATTGACCCCTGATCGGGAGATTCTACTGAGTGTTCAACTTCAACTCATTGATTCACATTCGTTGGATTGTACTAGAGTACCTTGGGAGTCATTGAAATTAATGGTGATTTCTCTCGCATTTGTTAACAGTATTCACTAATGACCGGTAATCAAGTGGTTTCTACCATGTTCGACTTCAACACATGTATTTGCATGGTTAGATTTGTACTATAGAGTGGTGGATATGAAGACCCTAAATCTTTCCTGACAGATTCAGGTTGCATTGGAGTATATTCACTTTGTATTGTTGCATAGATCCACATTGTATGTCTCGTGGATATGTTCAAATTTGAGTCTTTAACACATAGATCCACAGTGTATTTTTGGTGGCTATGTTCATATTTGAGTCATAATGGCATGGATCCACAGTGTATGTTTGGTGGCCATGATCTGTATTACTTGACATGGATTTTTACATGTCGGAACTTATGATTTGAGTCATTTTTATTTTGAATAAGGAAATGCCTACCTCAGTGATGATATATTAGTGTACTGTATTTCCTTGTTTGTTGACAGGTTTCTGACTGACGTATTCCTTGTTCCCTACACACACTTGACAAAGTATTTCAGCTATCACTTTGTTCTAACTTCATACTTTGGGGGGCTTTCTGTTACACATTATTTTCGTCACCCTTATGACCATTAATGATGTAAACCTATTTGTTTCCTTCAGAAGGGTCAGTGGCATGAATTCTTAAAGAAAGAAGGGAGAAGAAATTTTCCTAAGAGAGGAAGTTGTGTTTTCCTCTGTAAAAACCTTATTTTGGAGGATTTCCGCGGGCTACACCATAGCTAGGGTGCAGAAATGCCTAATTTCCGTAGGCTACACTATAGCTAGGGCGTGGAGTTTCCGCAAGCTGCACTATAGTTAGGTCGCGACGGCCTTTGTACATGGGAAAAATGAGCATTTTCTCGATGCTTCTAGAAGGAGAAGCTTCTATGGTGAGGTGGCCTCCGAATGGTTTGGATCTTACTCACTTTCATGATTTAGTGGGATCATCATAACCTCCTCACCTTATCCTCTTCAGCTTATAAAAGGAGAGGGGATCTCATGGAGAAAGTTAGTTGTTTTTTTGGAGCTTGAATTTGAGGAGTTGGATTTGGCTTGGAATTATTAGCTTGGTTAGAGTGGCTTTGATCTTTGCTTTTGTCAAGATAGATGTTAGATCTATAGTCTCAGAATTCATAAGCAAGAAGTGTGTGGGAAGCAAGGAACTGTTGGAAGGAACCTTATGACATCAAGGCATCCGGTTGTAATCTCTCTTCCTATTATTTAATATAATACAGTGGCATGTTTCTTTCCCATAGAATTATCTTTTTTTATTCCATAATTCCTTGATCATATGCATAGGTTGTTATTGAATATACTTCATTGCTTTCACTTTGGTTGGTTTGTGTCTCACTGCAGGATCAGTATCACAAGAGCACCGGAGCGAAACAGGAACAACAAAGACATAAGGAAGCGACATTTAAAGGTATTTATATCATATTTTGTTTGGTAGTAAATTCGATGACTAGAGCCTAGGGAAAGCACCATCTCCTATCGTGTTTTGTTCTAGATATAGGTGGATCTAGGGGGATTATTCTATGTCCGCATTCACTGATTTACTCAATAACATCGGGGGCGAAGCCCTCGAAGGAAAAATTGCCTTGTAAATGTATATTGTAATTTCATTGTAAATCTGGACCATTCATTATAAGGTCGCAGATCTAACGGTAGAAATTATGTTAGGGTTTTTTTCCCTAGAAGGCAACCCTCTGTTATGAGGGAAATGTATTGTGGCTATGCATTATGGCAAGTATTGTATTCTGAGAGAGGAGACTGTGAGAGAAAGAAGAGGAAGTTACAGTGGGTTTTGTTGTAGGTTGTATCCATTCATTTGCTGGATAATAATAAAGGAAGGACTTGGCAATTTCTCTGGTGGACGTATGATCCAAGTAGATATTGGTGGCCACCCACCTATTCCACTTGGACCCCCACCATTTCTTCTTTCATTTTTTCAGTTTTCACATAGTTTACTATTTTTAGTAGTTTTTTCGAGTCCTGAACTTTTGGGGCCATTTTGAGGCCCTAAACAATGTTTTTTTGGGTATTTTGTTGTCGCAAAATAAAATTTAATGATGCTATTTTTTCTTGAGTGTTGTAGGCCTCGGATAGATCTTTCCAATGAGCTATCATACGCCTAAAATGAAGATCGTATGCAAAAGTTACGACCCCGGGAAGTTGATGCACCAACTTACCCAAACGGGGTCCACATGACTTTTGGCGCTTCATCTCCCAGGGTTAGGTTTTTGGATGTCTAGGACTTTTGTCATTCTCGTTTATTGTAAAAGGGCCTTCAGAGCCTCATTGTAATCATCTTCTCACGGATGCGAGTAGTGGCCACATCTCTTCTCAGAGATAAGCTACCAGCGCCCTAGCTAGTTTATTTCCATTCTGTCTGTAAGCATATTTCAGTCATTTGTTGTTAATGAAATGAAGTCTTATTTCCGCTGCATCTCTGCGTTTATGTGTATTTCTGTATTTCATTGTGTTCCTACATAAATCCGGATCAACGTAGCCCACACTGGGTGAACCACGTAAATTTGTGTCTCTATTATATTGTGTATCTTCTATGTTTTGTTTCGGCATTTGTTTTATTTTATTGCTCTGTTGTCCTGTTTTTCTAACACTAATGGTATCCTGACCTGAGATCTATTGTTGAAAATACCCTTTCATCCTTTAATTGATCGAAGATATCATCAATCCTTGGTAGAGGATACTTGTTCTTTATAGTTACCTTGTTCGGCTATCTGAAATCAATGCACAATATCAATGCCCCATCTTTCTTCTTCATGAACAAGACAAGGGCACCCCAAGGTGACACACTTGGGCATATATACCCCTTCTTCAGAAGTTCTTCAAGTTTCATTTGCAACTCCTTCAACTATGGTGTACTCATTCTATAAGGAGTCTTTGATACTGGAGCTTCTCCAGGCATTAAATTTATAAAGAAATCAATATCTCTCTTTGGGAGTAGTCCTGGTACCTCCTTGAACACATATTCAAAAGCTTCCAGGACTGCATGATCCTCCATACTTGGCATATTATCCTTAGATGGTTCATCCATATGGGATGCAAATATTTGACAACCCTTCCTGTAATACTTTTTCAACTGCATTGCTGAAATTTCTCTGATAGTCACTTCCCTAGGAATTCCCTGCACCTTCCTTAGGTTCCCTTCCTCATCCAAGAAAGTGAATGCCTTATTATGGCATTCTAGTATGAAATGGTGTTGGTCCAACCAATCCATACCAGTTAGGCAATCATATGATCCCAAAGGCAGGATATTCAAAGCTTCCCTAGTGTTCAGTCCATTCATGTCCATAAGACATGACTTAACCATCTCATTAAATTTTCTTTTGGATCCGATAGCTAGCTACACCAACCAAGATTTTCCATGTTTTTTTCTTGGCAAATGCAAACTTTCCACCATCTTAGGATCTATATAACTATGACTAGCTCTTAAATCAATTAAAATAGTAATGGTTCGATTGTGGATCATACCTTCCACTTCAATCATATGTGACTCATACTGTGCTTGCTTGTTGTCCAGGGCTGCATATATCCTGGGCACACTTCTTCCCATGTCCTCCACTGTTTCATCTCATTTTACATTGTGAAAAACTCTCACTTTGTCACTTTTGTGAGGACAATATTCAAACATATTATCTTCGTTACAACCCAAACATTGAATAGGAGGTTTCCTTGGCCTTTGACCACCTGTCTCAGTCGTTATGGGTTCTCTAGAAGTTGGTTGTCCCTGAGGATTATTTTTGAAGAATGGTGGCTTAGTTCCATTCTTCCTCTGATCCATCTTAGAATTCTTCTTGTCTTCCCAATATTTTTGGAAAGTTGGCCTTGCTTTTTGTTGATCATATAGGCACTTAGTTCATCTTATGGTCTCCTCCAATTTTTTGGGATCATCATATTGTATTTTGTCATTGATGAATGATGGAAAACCACTTAAATACCTATGAATATTGACTGTCTCATCCTTGATGAAAGATACATACTTCAACAATTATAAAAACCTTATTTCATATTCATCTATTGTCATACTCCCAAGCTTGAGTTCAAAGAACTCTTTCATTTTCTTGTCATAATATCTCTTAGTCAAGTATTTATTTTTGAAATACTTCTTGAATTCCATCCATGTAACATTTTTCTCTTTAGTGCATTTCACCTGCACAAGTTGATCTCACCACATGGATGCCTTTCCTTTGAGTTGATAGATGGAAATTCTTCCTTTTGCATGAGAAGAATAATTATGCAATTGAAAATACTTTATCATGCCCAACATCCATGTCTCTACATCTTCATCCTTCTTGTGCTCACCATAAAATGTAGAAGGTTTTATTTTGTTCATTTCTCCTCATAGCTCATCCACCCCATACCTCTTATGCTTCTTGACAGGGGATGGACTTGAGCTACTATGTGCTCTCTTATTGGAATGCCTCAGGGAGTGGCGCTGATGTCTGCTAACAATTCTTGTTCTTCTTTTCTCATCAGGAGACTTGTGACTTCCTGACTTGCTTGAGCCACTCTCCTTATCCAATTTATTTTCTATTCTTTCTAGGATCTGCATCAAATTCATGTTGAAGTCTCATTTTTTCTCCCTAGATCTCATAATCTTTTTGTTATATGCTTGGTGAATTTGGACCTCTTTTTGCAATTCTTTTATAATTTTCATCATGCCCACATCTTTATCTATTTCTTCTCCATGCCCATTGAAGTTTGTTCCTTCAACTACCAAATGGACATCCATTCCTCTAGCTTCATTCTCCGAACTATAAGCATTCTGTGCCTCCTCCATTTCTCTGCACTATGTGAAAATTCGATTCAGTTCTGTCAATTTTTGAATCTGCAAAATGTGCAGTCAACCAAATTTTTGTAAGGCTATTAGGCTTAATAAGTTTCCAGAATAATATAAACTAATATGGTTTAAAAAAATAATGTCTGACTCCATTTTCAATGGGTCTTGGTCAATCAAGAACCTCTCAGGCTTCTATCTCTAAGCCCAGCTCCGTTCTGCAATAATTTACGGGCACTAGTTCCTCTTCTTCAGCCCTTGGTTCACATGTGACCATGGCTATGACCTAGTGCTAATTATTTGGGCACTTATCCGGAGCCTTGAAACTTCGGGCTCTGGAGCTTCAGAGTTTTCTCTTTTTCTATGCATCCCAAACATCACAGAACAACGAACTGACAAGCGTGCAAAGAACGAGGGATCTACGGTCCACAACTTCCCAACATCCAATGACTGATACTTGTTATGGAACTCCAAGCTTTGGGGCTCTGGGCCTTCGGAGCTTCAAGGCTCTGGAACTTCGGAGGATTTCACCTTTGCACATCCCAAAACTCCCGAATCACAAATCTCCAAATACTTCCACGTCGCCCCCGGTGACGTCATTACGATACGTTACTTCGATGCTATGAAACTTCAGAAATTTCTTCCTTCCATTCCATCATGAACCATTTCTTCTAGAGTGTCAGGTCTCCAAACCTCACGATCTGTTGCCATGTGTCCATTGTGACCATCACAGGCCCCACCATCCATGCTCGAGAGGAGGGCTACATGGAGAAATTTAGAAGCGGACACGTGGCCCAATCAAACAGGTGACACATGTCATGTTGTAACTGGCATTTCAATCATCTCAAGGTGCTTAAATCACTGACATGTGGCACACATCCCATGTGTCCAGTCATTTCAAGTGATGTCAGCAGGTCATGTCACTTTGGGACTTCGGGCTTTCGGGCCTTCGTGATTCAGAAAAATTTACACTTGCCTTCCTCAAATCTTCTGAACTCCGAACTAATTTACTTTTTGGGGTCCAAATAGTACAACTGTCAACAATTAAGGTGGTGGCATGTGGTATGTCTAGGAAAGGCCAACATCACCACTAGCGGCGTCATCCTGCCACGCCACTTCTGCTCTTTTTCTTTGGGACTTCGGGCTTCGGTGGTTTGCGCATCATCACACTCCAATTCTCCTAAACATCAAACTTCCAAATCAAGTTGATCCATCCTTGATCAAATCTAATGGTGAACACCCCCCCAGCTCTACAATATAAATTTTCTTCGGGACTTCATAACTTCGGGCTTCAGATCTTCTTGCTCTTATAACCCATAACTTTCGTCGAAGTCACGAAGTCCAAATGACTAGGAGGTTAACCTTCATGCACTTTTCTCTAGATCTGACGGTTGTGAAGGACCCTCCTTCCCCCAAACATATCTTATGGCCTAATCACCACAAAGGTTGTGGTTTCTTTCTCTGTGGCCATTTCTTAAACCATTACACCTCCTATGATTCTGAACATAGTCCAATTGTTCTCTCAACGCCCTTATGGCACTCTGCATATCAAAATTCTATGGAATTTTTACTCTGAATTCCTCATTCGTGGCCCATCCAGGTTCAGTGTTGAAACCATGGGATTTGAACTTGAATTTTTTCCATTTCGACAACAATTATTTTCCGAAACTTTTGCTTCAACTTCCACTAACATGGCCCATCCAAGTTCAGTGTTGAAACCATGGCTATGATACCGTTTTTTAATGTCCCCAACCACCAAAAGGCCAAGCAATGTCACCCCCGAGACGTCTCTCATTGCTCTAATACCATTTTGTGACACCCCGGCCTTAAACCAACAGGCCACGCCATGCCACCGAATAACTTTCATGCTTTGATACCATATTTATTTATATACATATCTATCTAATGCAATTAAATGGATATAGCATTATGTTCATACTACTATTCATGCGTAAATAACATTAAAACATACAGGCATCATACAGAGACAATTTTAACAACATTGTAACTTGATTTCAAGATACACATCATACAAAGAACAAATATTTGGTACTTATCTTTTAATATATGACCACCAACTGCGTGCATACCTCCCACGAACCTCCCAGCCTTAGACCATGCTGTTCATCATGCTCAACAGTAGGTCACCCCTGAGTTGTGACTAAAATCCACCAAACAAGGGATTCCTAGGCTTGGCAAGGACAACAAGAAAGTCGCAGAGATCAACAGGAAGGATTTCATCCCAGGAGCCAACTCACACTAATAGCCTACAACCTCTCATTTCCCACACGCCTTTCCCACCCTAAGAAGTGTGCCCCTTCTCTGCTTAATAGTCCCTCAGCTGCCCCACTTCCCTTCTAGGGCTTCAGCAACAGGCCGCACCGGAATTCTCAGAGCACTATAGCTGTCGTTGGGCTTCCTCTGGAAAAATCGCTTCCTCGACAACCTCTCTCACCTAGAGAGAATTGCTTACAGGCCCAACAACATGCTTCTTCATTCCACGGGCCTAACAACCCACCTCTTCAAATCCACAGGTCTGAAAACCTGCTTCTTCAGTCCACGGGCCTGACAACCCACCTCTTCAAATCTACAGGCCTGAAAACCTGCTTCTTCAGTCCACAGGCCTGACAACCCACCTCTTCAAATCCATAGGCCTGAAAACCTGCTTCTTCAGTCTAGGTCCTAAGGAAAGGAACTGTGTGGGCAGAAACAACAAACCGTTAAGGCACAGTACGACTTAGGCAAGGTACAGGGGTGTTGTGCTTCACAAGAAAAGTACGGAGTATCTCAAAATGCCCACGGTTCCAGGGATGCATGAGTGATGTAGGGGTCGACGAGGAAGGCAATGGCTCCCTCCGTGAATCAGTGGTGAATCAAGTAAGATGACAAACTTGCGAGAATGGCGACGATCGTGAGAATGGCAAGAGAGAACCCCCAACGAGATGGCTTTCCCAACTATAAACTGCATGTGCCCATGTTGACACATGTCTTCCCGAAGCTACATGAGCTCCACTTAACACTCGTTCCCTTTCTCCAGGAACTTAGGACAACAAAGATTATGTCAACCTTAGACTTTTGGAAATAATAATATAATATTATCCTTTAGAGGTAAGCACTCTAGCTTAGCCCCTATTCCTAGACACTTAGCCCCTTCCCTTACCCTGCCTAGTGGAGCTTAGTCCCCCATAACTCTTTCTTCGTGGTCGATCTACACGCAGCGGTGTAATTTTATTAATGATGTGTGTATTTACATATACAAAAATAGGCTCACTGGCCTTAAACATCTAGGCTCTCCGGCCTAATAAACATATAAGTCTTCCAGTTTATAAACACTTGGCTCACCAGCCTATAAACACAATTACAATTTAGCAGGGGCTCATCCTTGGGGTGTTACATAAGGGACCCCCTCTGGGCAATGATTTGACTTATAAAGTCTATGAAAGTGTACATACCCTACCTTCCTCTGGATTTGACCCGTGACCTCCAAGGAAGAAACACGTGTTCTTAACCATTAGGACCACTCATGTTCTTACACACACACACACACACACACACAACTTGGTTTGGGCGCAATTTCATGATTCCATGAGAAGTGATTGTTATCTTCATCAAATCCATGAGGAAAAGTGTGTTCTTATTCACATGTTATGGAAAATTATGAAAGTTGTCATTAAGGGGGGATGTTAATGTGATTCCATCTTCCTCTGGAAGGTATTGTCTTTCTTATTCTTGTAGGGAATGTTGGAAGGTATTGTAATACCACCTTCCTCCATAAGTGTTCCTTCTCCCTAGTCATCATTAAGGGGGAGTGTTGGAATATGTAATTATGACTTGTGTGGTATTGTTGGAATGTATTAATTTGGAAGGTAATAATGTCTACTCTTATGTAAAAGAGTCATCCCACTTGCACCATGATGTAATATACTCTCGTTACCATTCATTATATGAGGTGAAATTACATTTATCCCACATGCGTTTTGGGATGTAATTCTTCCATACCTCTTGGTATATAATAGAGGTAAGAGAGACCCATGAGATACATTGAAATGAAGGATCACATAGTGATCATATACATTGGAATAATGTGAATATGGAGTGTGATGCGTGGGAGCTCATTTCTAAAGAATAAAGAAGACAATACCTTCTTGTGGATGTTTCCCCATGAAGACAATACCTTCATCTACCTTCTTGTGGATGTTTCCCCATTTTGGGGTTTTACCACGCATATCTGGTGTATTCTTTTTCTCTTCTCTTGTTTCTTTCTTATTAAAATTAAATGTCTCTCTTATTATAATTAAATGTTCTTTTTCTCTTATCTTGTTTCTTTCTTATTATAATTAAATGTTCTTTTTCTCTTCTCTTGTTTCTTTCTTATTAAAATTAAATGTCTTTTTTATTATGATTAAATGTTGTTGTTATATGAATAGGATGATAGACTAGTAAGGTTCTTGTGTTTAATATTGTTGTATGTTTATTCATATGTCTCAATATTCTAACAAAATACACATAAGCAACACTCCTAATCATGGATTCCTCCTATTTTCACCATTCAAGGTCTCAAGATTGACAGCTTTCTGAGATGAATGTACTTGTCTATAATCTTAAGGTTGAGATGAATGTACTTGTCTATAATCTCAAGGTTGATTAACTAAGAAGATTCATCAACCTTACACAAAGGCTTGCCCACTTTACATATTAATAACATTTATCTTTGTTTCTTTTTTAAACATCCATATCTTTTATAAAACATCCATGATTTAAATTTTAATTTATTCTTAATTCTTTTATATATTGTATGCAAACATAACTTCCATAACTAATTAAGTTACTAATAATTCAAATTAAGAAATTAATTAATACAACGTATACTATATTTCTTCCATTATTATTAAATTGCAATGATGATTGATGCCATTTAACCATATAACGTGTCTTATGACATCGCTCCTTAATACAAAGGATTACTTAACTTTATAATGTATAGAGTAGTCAATTTCACATATAACTCTATAATTTAATCCATGTCAATTTATTAACATTATGGATATCTATCTTGATAGCAAATACAAGATAATCCCATAAATATTTACCATACCTAACAACTTTTCAATGATAACATTCTTTCAATATTAATTTATTAACCATTTAAAATTAGCATTTAATGAATTTAACAAATCTCTAACTACTAATAATATCACTTTCTAACATTCAACTCACTTATTAAAAAAAAAGTATGCCATTTTCAATATCCATTACTAGGTAATTCCACACCCGTTAATTTAATTTCCACCTTAGATGAATTTTATTGTTAATATTATTTTAAGAATTTCCATAACAATAAAATATTTCAAATTATAATATTTTTATAATTTGAATAGAGTATGTATATTTAGAAAAAGCCATGGGATGAAAGAGTGTGTTACTTTTGTGACACTAAGAAGGTTGAAAATGAAAAACATTTTCTCTTAGATTGTCCAACCTATACCCATATTAGATCTCATTTTCTAAATATTGATCACACTACCAACCTTCCTAACCTCTTAACTCAACAAAAGTATGGTGATCTTGGAAACCTTCTCTTAATGCTTTTCGAGCACAGAAACAAAATTATGAAGAATCACAAGTAATCACTTACCCTCTTAAGGTCCAATAGACCAATTAAGTCTTAGTGGACATTAATCATCATCATCATCATATTTTTATAAATTTTATTAGTTAAATCATTAAGCAGAAA
>JASDQU010737853.1:124497-135816 GCA_032191745.1 Picea mariana
AAAATTTCTCAAAAATGTCATCTAGCCATCATTTTAATTTGTCATTTAATGTGACCATTCTTGATGTGAGAGATATTATTATTTTAATTCCTTCTTGATGTAAAATATATCATTTTTTAATCTATTTATCTTCCATTAATTTATACCTTAGTACTTCATTGATTTTATAGTACTTATTACTTTAGTCTTGTCATTTAATATGATTATTATTATCTATTCTTTAAAATTGTAAGTTTCAATTGTACAGATAAATTTAGCTCTCTAAAAAATTTACATTGAAAAAATAACTCATCACTTGCCCTTGATTTCAATTGTATAGATAAATTTAGCTCTCTCAAAAATTTATATTGAAAAAAAAAACTTCTCACTTCTCACTTTTGTTATGCAATCTATTCATCTTATATGCAATTTCATTAACCAAATCAATTTTTACTTCATTTCCATCATTTTTACCAGTTTAACCTTTAATTATTTTTACAAAATAACTAGAAAAAGTTGGTCGATTAACCATAATGGTCTATAAATTTCTTAGCATTAAAACCCTTATTTTGAAAACCTAGTTATTCATGAATGTTCAAATCAGAAAAATAAGTAAAAATAATAGTATGGCAAAGACCAAAGCCTTCAAATCTATCATTTAAATTTTTAAATATTTTTACCAAATTCTATTACATGTGTATTTTAAATATTTTTACCAAGTTTCATGAAATTTTATTAGATATCAAAATATCTCCAACTAATTAACATCACATCCTAACAACATTTAGACTTGTGGACAAGTGACTTCTTACCAAAAAAGAGCTTTATAATTAACATTTTGGTCATTTCTCGAAGATTTCACTGGGCTACAAATTTGACAACTCAAATTTGGCTTGCATAAATGGATTAGACAATTTTGAAAATAATTACAATATTCATTTAAATTAACATTTTAAAATTATTATTTTATTAAAATTTTGATTTTAAATATTTTAAATGAAAAATTTATATAAGGTTGATCTCAAATCCAACAATATATTGCATTTATGTTGCTAATGGATAATACATATTTTTAAATGGAAACGGGCCACACTATTTATTTTACTCAAAAATACACATAAACTTTAAATGCTACTTTAAAAATAACACATTTATATGTAAATAAATATTAATTAAAAATTATAAACAAATAATTAATTATTACAAGTTTTAAGTGTTTATAATTGTTTTAACTATTAGTTTTGGATTACATGCAACTATTATAATCGCTTTAACTATTAGTTTTGAACTACATACAATTATTATATTAAAATATTAAAAAGCAGTTATAAGCACCTTCATTGCTAATTTCTCTTATTATAATATTCTACTATCAAGCTTAAAATTAATCATCCATAAAAATAAAAAAAACTATGCAAGATGTACAAGATATCAGATTTTCACAATCAACCATTACAACATTTCTAATCGACGCAATAATGTTTGATAAACATATTGTATAGTATTCCATAAATTTAGAATTTCATTACACATAATTATGCAAAAATAAATTACGAAGAGTAAAATAACCACGAACTTCCTTAGATCAATTTTTATTTTACAAAAATAAACTAATGCCATAAAATAACTATAGATAATTATAGAGATATCATTATCAGATGGATTAATTTGTTGGATGCAACCTTTTCTTTAGGATCGTTGGATGTTGCGCAAATGTTTCTGAAACCTTGTCAAGTCATCGTCATCATTGTGGAAACTTTGTTGATGTTTTTTGAATGCTGAGTAGACTCACCATATATCTCTTTGCTAATGTCGAAGGGTACTCTTCTTCACCAAGGTTTTTTGAGCGGTAACGTGGTTATATAGAATCAAAATCTAGTTCAAGATTTAGCATGCATGCTTTCAAGCGTTGAGGTTTAGTGTGCATGCTCTCAAGCCTTGAGGTTTTTATGATCCATATTTATTTTCAAAATGAAATGAAAGCAGAGAAATTACAATGAAATACTCATGAAAATTTCTAGAAACAGAGAAATACAACAATATTTGATTTCTATTAATGAAAGAATTGTAAAGAGACTGTAAAAATACAGAGTGCAAGACTCGCTAGAAATGTGGCAACTTTATCTCTAAGAAGAGATGTGACAGCTACACTCATTCGCTAGAAGATCATTACAATGAGGCTATGAAGGCCTTTTTATGATAAACATGAATTCCAAAACCCAAGACATCCAAAAACCTAACCCTCGGATATGAAATGACAAAAGTCATGTGGGCCCCGTTTGGGTAAGTTAGTACATTAACTTCTTAGGGTCATAAATTTTGCATACGATCTTCGTTTTAGGCGCGTGATAGCCACCAACACTAAACACCAGCACTAACGGAGACATATGCATTATATTTTGCATGAAAAATAGCATACAACTATTATAAAAACTCAAATTTCACATAACCATAAGATAAATAAAAATAATATATTTGGAAATTTAATTCAATTTCCTACATTTCATCTTTTTACATGATATTCAAATTCATTGTGAACGTATCTCAAATCATCCTTACAAGTTTAAAAATGTTTTTTTTTTCATGTTTTCATTGTCACTAATGCGTCATGAGAGACCATCATTAGCTTGCACCCACTCACCATCTCTTCCATGTACCTACTAGACCTTGGGAGAACATCTACATGGATTTCGTGGTGGTTTTCCAAGAACAAGGAAGGAACATGATTATATGTTTGTGGTGGTTGACAAGTTTAGCATGATGTGCATTCGTGTGCCTTGTAAAAATACCATCAAGGCACAAGTTGAAACAAGCATGTTCTTTCAAAATGTTTGGGTGCACTTTGGGATACAAAGGAGCATCATCTCAGATAGAGATACAATATTTCTTAGTGTATTTTGGTCTACACTTTGCAAGAAGGTGGACACCAAGTTGAAGAGATCTACAACTTTCCATCCATAGACAAATGGGAAGACAAAAGTAGTGAATGAGACAATGGTTCAAATTTTGAGGGGTTTCAATTAGAAGCATCCAAAGACTTGGGATGAAATTTTGATTTATATTGATCACTCTTATAACACGACAGTTCATACTTCTACCAGTAAGCCCCCTTTTGAAACTTTCTTTGGGTATTTCTGACCTTTCCTTTAGATATTGTATATGGACACCAAGGAGGAGTGGAGGAAGATACCATGGGAGAAGAATTGAAGGATACAAATATTGTTGATAATATTAGGAAAATCCATTTGCAAGGATAGGAGAAATTGAAGAAGTCACAAGAAAAGTACAAGGACCAACACGATTAGCATAAAATTGAGAAAAAAATTAAGGTGGGAGATGGATTTTGGTTGTATCTAAACAAAGAAAGGCTACAAGGTATTGGTAAGAAGAGCAAGACTCTGGGGTATGGTAATTTTTAAGTGTTGGATAAGGTGGGTGATAATTCCTGCAGACTTGGTCTACCCCCATATATGTGCATTTACTTAAGGGTAAATGTGGAGAATATGAAACTTTATTATCCTTCCACATTGGACCAAGAAACTAATGAGAAGGTCTTACCTATGATACATGAATTAGCATTAGAGGATTAAACATAGTTAGTAGAAGATATTGTTTTGTAGAAGTAGTCCATAACAACTAGAGGGGGGGAACATGAGCTATTTGATGAAGACCCCCCTTCTCTCCTCGAGGTTGCACGACCTCCCAGTCTAGGATTGTTCAAATCAATGAGTCATATCAACTCTTCGGGCCTTTTCTAGACCCCAACTATGTTTACACAAGTTTACTTTCCTTCTCTTGTGCAGGCTCTATCAATCCTGCAGACTCTTTCTTGTGCGCTTCTGAAATGCCAAGTTTCAGGTGCTATCTCCTCTAAATCTGGCAGTGTGTGTCCACCTTCGAATCAACGATTCTGATGGGTGTTATATATGCACAAAAAACACAGTAAAAACTCTTAATTAAATTGTCAACCCGGGGTAAGTAAACTTAGAGTTGTAGAAAAATATATGCCAAAGGTAGGAGGCTGGTAAGAGTATAGTCTAACTAAGGAAGGCAACTATCTAAAGCTAATCTACTCAAACAAAGCTATCTAATGAGCAAACCCTACTAAGAAAATTGAAACTAGGTGACCTAAGTACCTTTCGGCTAAGGATTGATGGATAGTTCCTAAGAAAGCAAGTAAAACCCTATGTAAAGAAAACTAGTTCAACAATAAGCAATAAACAACTATCTAAGCAAATGACAAATGAAAATTTAACTTGCCAACCTACATTCAACGAACAACTACCCTATGAAAGAAAATAAATAAGCAAGTAAGCATAAGCACCTATCTAACCTATTAAAGAAAATAGACAAGTAAGCAAAGACACCTAACTAACCTATTAAAGAAAAAGACAAGTAAGCAAAGGCAACTAACTAAACTATGAAAGAAAAAGACAAGTAAGAAAAGACAACTAACTACTGTAAGCAAAACTTCTCATTGAACAACTATCTAGCCTAAGAGGCAAGTGGACTAAATGCCTAATGCAAAACTATTTCTCTTGCATGAAAGGAAATTTAAATGCTCAATGCAATGCATGAAAGGAAATCTAGTCTATTGAGAGCAAGAAAGACTAACAACTAATTCTTGAGCAAACTGTTATTTAATCTATCAAAACAAAGTCTATCTATCCTACAACAACAATTAAACTTTATTCTAACCTATGAAAGCAAGAAACTATATCTATGAAAGCATGAAAACTATCTTTTAACCTATGACAATTCAAATATAATGTTGGTGGTTGTGTGAATGTCTTTGGTGTCAGATGATATCTCAATGACACTTGACAACAAAGGATAATTCCAATGGTATGAGCTCAACACTAATCTCAATGGCAAAGTGAAAGGTATGGATTAAACAATCCAATGAGAGTTTAGCCATGACAAAACAATGTTAAATACCCTGCATATTCATATATGAACCATCAACAATATAACGAGATCATCATTTATACTTCTATACTACGTAAGAAAAACTAGATTCAACCATTAACTAAGAAATTCAATTGCATTTTAATCCTAGGAAAGGAAATTACATAAATGAAACTATACTACATCTATTCTAACAATTCAAACTGCAAGAAATAAATGCTTAAAAACAGATGTTAAAAGTAAACTAACAATTACATTAACCAACAACTAGCTAAGCCAATTCTACATAAAAATGAAATAAGCAAGCTATGATTAAAAATTGAAATCAATTCTATCCATTCATCAAACTCTTGTCGAAGAAAACCCAATTAAAAACTCTGTTCTATTCTAATTAAAACTTTGTTTTAAACTTGATTCTACAATTATAAATGAAAACGTAATCTAATATCTAACTACACATGGGGTTAGTCTAGGGATCTGCAGATCTGTTCTTAACTACAAGATCAATTCATGTTAGCACAAGCCTTCATACTAACCTGCAAAAGAGAGGTAAATTAATTTAAACTACAACAAGTTAAATAACAAAAGAAAAATGCATGTACAAGAAATAAAGAGAGACAACTAAACTACAAAAATGCATAAATAAACTAAAGAAGAGTTACCAGACTGCTGGTGGGCCCCCCAACAAGTCGTGGTCACTCTTTAGAAGCACACCACGAGCTTAACAAGGTGATTCCACCATTAAAGCTTGAAAACGCAGTTCTGGCACAATTCTGGCAATGTACATTATCAAAACAGAGAAAAAATGAATTTGTCTCTAATACACTGGTTCTTCTCCTTGGTTAACATTCTTATGATCATCCTAGTAATATTTATAAGCTTATAGACCAAGTGGTTGACCACAGGAGGGTCTAACCACTTCTAATTTCGGCAAATTACAATAAATGATTCCCTAACTGCCGAAATAGAGCAAGCCAATAATCACCCTCTTTGGACAACTGAAACTGAGTTGTTTGGAGCTTCGTAGCTGGAGGGGGCGATCATGAACAAAACCCACGTGCCCGATTTTCCCATCACTGGCCGCAAATACCTTAACTGCCAAGTCACCCTATGTTTTTGTGCAGTACGAAGTGTTGGAATGAGTGTCAGATCGGGTACCGGAATGAGTGCTGGAATGAGTGCTGGATCAAGTGCCATAACTAGAAATGTAGTGCATTTTCCCCTGTAACACCAGAAAAAACGTGAATTAGCTCTTGAAAACATAAAAACATGATGAATTATACTCGATACAATCATTAAACATGAATTATACATACCTTATGTCGATCATACCGTTTTATCATGAGATTCTTCAAAAAGATCCTTCCAAATGTAAAAAACACATATGTACATGCGAAAAAAGTGTACAATAACCATTATAAAAATGATCATATCTCAGGCCCAACAGATTCTCAGCTGCTTCGGCTATTCGGGCTTTGATGATTTCAAAAATCCACGTTTTCTTTCTCCTGGAGCTCATGATTTGTCGACTCGTACCCTCTAGATCTGACGGTCCAGATTCTCTTCAGCTCTTCAAGCTTCATGAGTTTCAAACTCCTATGCACTCGTTCCTCCCGGAGGGCTTTCACCCGAAGACCCAGATCTGTTGACACGTACCCCCCTGGTGACCAACGAACAAGATCTATTTTGGGTCTTCAACGATTCCACTCTCTCCTCGTCTACAAACTTCCGAAGTGCTTCCCCTCTGGAGTTGTAGATCTTGTGGCACCTGTCCCTCTTGACAATGAACAGTCCTTAATCACTTTGGGATGTTGGCAAGTCAATCCTTCTGCGCACGCAAGGGTTAAGGACCATGTACTTTACCTGGATCGAACGAATATCGATCCTCTGCGCTCAAATCCAATGGTTGGGATCTATTCCTCCTCGTGCTCTCCTTTCTCTTTCCTGGACATTGATCTAACAATCTAGATTTATCCCTACAGCCGATATGTCAATTGTTGTCGCTCCTCCTCCTGAGCTTCTTTTTTCTCTCGGACTTGGAAAATTTCTAATTTTTCAAAGGTTTTGGGCTTTGAAGCTTCACCTGTGAAACCAATTTAAAGAGTCTTGTCTTCGCTTTTCCTCCTGATCTTTGACAATGAAGATTGTCTTCGAATCGGGCGCACACTTGCGCTCTGTGTGCAAACTTGCACTATTCCTCCTGAGCTTTTGAATCTTGGAATAAGTTCACTTCTGCATGCACTCCTTGCGTTATCTCTCTTGAGCTTTGATTACTCAAGTTCTAAGGTTTCAATCCCTTTTCTCCTCAAAGGGATTCTTGGGCCTTCTCAACAAATTTTGCTCAATGCACACTTGCAGAGTTTTACAGAGTGTTCAACAACTCTATGAGTACCCTCCTCTGATACTCTTCTCTTTGAACTTGACAAAGAGTTCTCTTTGTGAATGCTTGCACCTGCTCGATTCTCACTTGGCAGAGCTCTACAGAGTTCTCAGTGACTTTGTCTCTCTGTGCTTTCTCTGTACAGTTTATCTTCTAAGGTATTCAACAACCTTGAGGTTTCCCCTAAGTTGTTATCACTCTGGTGCACCCCCCTGAAACATTATTTTCTGACTCTACAGAGTTTAGATGCGCACTCCTTGCTCTGGCTACAGAACCTCCGATGTTCTGTTGTGCACTCCTTTCACTGCCTAAAGAACCCATAATGATATTTTGAACTCAACGAAGATAAATAAGTATATATTCCTACTGCAGATGAAACCTATCATGCATTTACAACATACATAAACACACACAGATAATATTCATCAGATACACATAAACACACAGAAAGTCAATATGCTGGAAAAACTGCTTTCTTTCTATTAAGATGAATGTCTGATTACAATATGTGCAGGCTGGACTGTAACAGAGTCTCAGCTCTCTCAAGCTCTCTCAAAGAACTATTCTATCTCCTATTTCCTCCTTTGAGGATTTTTAACAAACTTGCGACTGCCTCCTATTCAGTAACAATACTCCTCCAGCCACCTCATTTGGGCATACAAAGCATCTACATATACAAGAGGTCATCTAGGGTTCCCTTCGACTAGCTCTCCTATCGAAGTAATAGCTAACAACTACTCAAGCTCCGTTACATTAAAGTATGAGATTGAAACTCTCAGATCTCTCGTGATCATTCATTTTCTGAGCGTTTTTCTCTTCTTCAATCATCTGTTCAAAACAAATCTATAGGAAAATGCCATCTTTTAGATTCCAAATAATTAGAAAGGCATGCTATGGCGCTGAGTTTTTCCTCCACGTGGGCTTTGCTGACGATGCTCCTGCATCATACTCCACTGCTGGAAAAATCACAAGCTCCTGCTCAAGGCTCCCTCTGCTATGTTTTTGAGATCCTCTGGGGTCCCATAAAAAAAAATTGGAGCTGTCCACTCGCTTCTCTTCCTTGTTGTCTCTATTTCCCTACTGCTCCTGTAGGTCCTCTTCTGTTCCATCCTTCTCTGTTGACTACTTCTTGTGCTGCTTCCAATATCAATATCTTAATATGCTCTATTTCTTTGTCCAGCTGGTCCATTGGCTAGCTTTCCTCCTATAGTCTACTCCGTTGCATCTTCTCTCCATCAATTTCCAACTTAAATTGTTGGATAAGATGCCTTTGTATCTTCACCCTTCCATCCAGGGCCTCCATCTCTTCACATAGATCAACAAGTTCCATGCTATCTGTTTCTTCTTCCTCTGTTGTAGGTTCGCATTCTACATTTATCTCTTGCTCAGCTTCCTGGATGAAATTTTCGAGCCATTCATCTGAATGCTCGTCTCCTTCTGTTGTAGATCCCAATTCTACAATTGCCTTATGTTCATCTCCTTGGCTGAAATTTTTGAGAAATTCCACTGAATGCTCTTATTTCTCCATCTCTTGGGCACATTGAAATGTGTGCTCTTTCTCCTCCTTACCAATATGATCAATGTATTTCTCTTTCTCCTTCATGTTATCTTCATTTCTTGTGGCACTAGCTGGCCATTCTGCTGTAGATTTCAGTTAAGCAGTCTCACCACTAAGTTGTTTCTTAGCTTCCTCCTTTGATAGATTGACTTATGTCATCTCCTCTTGTGTTGGTTCAACTCCAACTTCCTCTAGCTTCTCTCTAGGATGGTATGTTCCTCCACTTGTTTCCAACTTAGCCTATTGGATGTGCATGTTTTGCACTATCACCCTTATCTCCAGGGCTTCCAGTTCCTCATACAACTAAAAAAAACCTATGATGTCTTCTTTCGTTTCTATTGCGGGCTCCAGTGATGTAGTCATCTTCTGTTCATCTCCCGAGATGAAATTTTTGAGAAATTCGGCTGAATTCTCTTCTTCTACAATTTGCATGACTGTCTCCCTTTGCATGACTGTATCCTGACAGTCCTTTCCTGGTTCTGGATTTTTCAACCAATCCTCCAACATCTTCAACTCTTGCTTCCATTGAGTGAGAAATTCATCTGAATTCTCCTCTTCCTCTTCTCCTTGGGCAGATTTTGATATTTTCTCCTTCATCATGAAAATGACAGTTGGTTGTCCTTCCTTTGCTGCACCTACATCACAGACACAGTTAGATTTAAAAGCATTTGGCCCCATGGCCTCTTTCTTGGATTCTTGTTGCACCACCTCCTCATGTGCAACATTTGTACTAGCCTCTGCTGGACTATTTGGCAGGAATATTTGAATTCCCCCAATGATCAAAATGCATTTATGATCCTCCTCCACCAGCTCTCCTTGTTGATATGAACTCTCAGCTGAGTCCATGAGACCTTCAGATAGTTTCTTCTCTCCTTCCTTTCCCACCTGGCAATCTATGATTTCTCTTATGCCCTCCTGGTAGTCTATGAGATCTTCAACTGATCTCATCTCATTGCCCCCCTGGAAATATGAAAATTCATCTCTTCCCTTCTGGTAGTTTGTGAGACCTTTAACTAATCTCACCTCCTCCTCATCACTGAGGTTCCTCCCAATCTCTGGTTCACAGATGTGAATCACTTTCTCCTCTATGCCACTGAGGTTTTCAGCATGCCTCAACCACTTCCTCATTACTTGTTGTTGCCTTCTGGCTAACAACTTCTGGACATGACACTTCGCTTTCCTCTTTAAAGACCATTCATATGACTAGTGTACCTATGTCTCCTACTGCATCTTCAATGATAGATTTTCCATCTTTTCTCTTATCTCCCTGAACTCCTTGTCTACTTGTTCTTTATTCATCTATTGGTGTTATTTATATTGACCACACCTATGGCCTCCAATAGCCATTTTCACCCTCTACTTGACCTCCTGGCAAGTCTGTGAATTATTCTATTACATAGATCATTTCCAATTTTTCCCTGCAACCTACCTCATTGTCCAATTGTTTCTATGTATGTGCAACCATCATCCACAGAGCATCAATACTATGTCTTCTCCCTTTTCCTATTGTCTACAGAAAAATTCAATCTCTTGATATTATTTGATGTAGTCAGACCATATCCTTCATCTCCTTCACCTGAAATCTACAGACGAAAATTAGCTCTAATACCACTTGATGCAGATCCCCCTTCTCTCCTCGGGGCTGCACGACCTCCCGGTCTAGGATCGTTCAAATCAAGGAGTCATATCGACTCTTCAGGCCTTTGCTAAACCCCAACTCTATTTACACAGGTCTCCTTTCCTTCTCTTGTGCAAGCTCTGTCAAGCCTGCAGACTCTTTCCTGCGCGCTTATGAAATGACGAGTTTCATGCGCTAGCTCCTTTTTCATTAGCCCCTTCCTTCATATGGCCCTAGGCTATGACCTCACGTAAGTATGTGATTGCGGGTGCAACCAAGAGTGGTTTGAGACCAACCCTCTTTTCTCCCCACAATTCGCTACAAAGCGCCACATATCCCTTTGGCGTTACCGTGGTTTCAATTGTGGCCTGCTCTAAGAATTTTAAAGTCCGAGCATGTTCTGGCCCTGCAATCCAGATCAACCGTCAATCTTCTATCCTCGACGATGTTTCGTGATCAATGACTAAGATCTGTTCTCTTTTTCTTCCTTCTCCCCAGAGCACGATACCCCAGATCTCCACGATCTGTTAATACGTGTCCCTTTCGATCAATGGTCGTGATTGATTTTGTATTTCGGCCTTCGGGAGTTTCAACTCTCAACTCCTGCTTCCTACGCATGACAATATTTCGAAGTGGAAGATCTACTGACACCTTTCCTCAACCAACGAATGGCTTAGATGAACTCTGACTCTCCGCCTTCAGGAGTTCTTGTTCAACACCTCCCCTTTCTTCCAGAGTGATTTCCCTGAAATGGAAGATCGTCTACCACGTGTCCTCCTCAATCAATGGCTCTACCTCCACTTCAGGACTTTGGCCCTTTCAACCAGATCAACGGTCCTTCAGCCCCCTTCTCGATCAACGATCGAGTTCTCCTTA
>JASDQU010737853.1:138168-150043 GCA_032191745.1 Picea mariana
AACTACACTATGAAAATAAATAAATAAGCAAGTAAGCAAAAGCACCTATCTAACCTATTAAAGCAAATAGACAAGTAAGCAAAGACACCTAACTAACCTACTAAAGCAAAAGACAAGTAAGCAAAGGAAACTAACTAACCTACAGAAGCAAAAGACAAGTAAGAAAAGGCAACTAACTACTGTAAGCAAAAATTCTCATTGAACAACTATCTAGCCTAAGAGGCAAATGGACTAAATGCTTAATGCAAAACTATTTCTCTTGCATGAAAGGAAATTTAAATGCTCAATGCAATGCATGAAAGGAAATCTACTCTATTGAGAGCAAGAAAGACTAACAACTAATTCTTGAGCAAACTGTTATCTAATCTATCAAAGCAAAGTCTATCTATCCTAAAATAGCAATAAAACTTTATTCTAACCTATGAAAGCAAGAAACTATATCTATGAAAGCAGGAAAACTATCTTTTAACCTATGACAATTCAAATATAATGTTGGTGGTTGTGTGAATGTCTTCGATGTCAGATGATATCTCAATGGCACTTGACAACAAAGGATAATTCCAGTGGTATGGGCTCAACACTAATCTCAATGGCAAAGTGACAGGTATGGATTAAACAATCCAATGAGAGTTTAGCCATGACAAAACAATGTTAAATACCTTGCATATTCATATATGAACCATCAACAATATAACGGGATCATCATTTATACTTCTATACTACATAAGAAAAACTAGATTCAACCATTAACTAAGAAATTCAATTGCATTTTAATCCTAGGAAAGGAAATTACATAAATGAAACTATACTATATCTATTCTAACAATTCAAACTGCAAGAAAGAAATGCTTAAAAACATATGTTAAAAGTAAACTAACAATTACATTAACCAACAACTAGCTAAGCCAATTCTACATAAAAATGAAATAAGCAAGCTATGATTAAAAACTGAAATCAATTCTATCCATCCATCAAACCCTTGTCAAAGAAAACCCAATTAAAAACTTTGTTCTATTCTAATTAAAACTCTGTTTTAAACTTGATTCTACAATTATAAATGAAAACATAATCTAATATCTAACTACACATGGGGTTAGTCTAGGGATCTGCAGATCCATTCCTAACTACAAGATCAATTCATGTTAGCACAAGCCTTCATACTAACCTACAAAAGAGAGTTAAATTAATTTAAACTACAACAACAAGTTAAATAACAAAATAAAAATGCATGTACAAGAAATAAAGAGAGACGACTAAACTACAAAAATGCATAAATAAACTAAAGAAGAGTTACCAGACTGTTGGTGGGCCCCCCCAGCAAGTCGTGGTCACTCTTTAGAAGCACACCACAAGCTTAACAAGGTGAGTCCACCATTAAATCTTGAAAACACAGTTCTGGCACAATTCTGGCAATGTACAATATCAAAATAGAGAAAAAATGAATTTGTCTCTAATACACTGGTTCTTCTCCTTGGTTAACAATCTTATGATCATCCTAGCAGTATTTATAAGATTACATACCAAGTGGTCAACCACAGGAGGGTCTAACCACTTCTAATTTCGACAAATTACAATAAATGATGCCCTAACTACCAAAACAGAGCAAACCAATAATTGCCCTCTTTGGACAACTGAAACTGAGTTGTCTGGAGCTTAGTAGTTGGAGGGGGCGATCATGAAGAAAACCCACGTGCCCGATTTGCCCATCACTGGCCGCCAATACCTTAACCGCCAAGTCACCCTGTGTTTTTGTGCAATATAGAGTGTTGGAATGAGTGCCGGATCAGGTAACGGAACGAGTGCTGGAATGAGTGTTGGATCAAGTGTCGTAACTAGAAATGTAGTGCGTTTTGCCCTGTAACACCAGAAAAACGTGAATTAGCTCTTGGAAACATAAAAACATGATGAATTGTACTTGATACAATCATTAAACATGAATTATACGTACCTTACGTCGATCATATCATTTTATCATGAAATTCTTCAAAAATATCCTTCCAAACGTAAAAAACACATATGTACATGCGACAAAAGTGTATAATAACCATCATAAAAATGATCATATCTCGGGCCCAATAGATTCCCAACTGCTTCGGCTATTCGGGCTTCGATGATTTCAAAACTCCACCTTTGCTTTCTCCTGGAGCTCACGATTTGTCGACTCGTACCCTCTATATCTGACCGTCCAGATTCTCTTCAGCTCTTCGGGCTTCGGGAGTTTCAAACTCCTACGCACTCATTCCTCCCGGAGTGCTTTCACCCGAAGACCCAGATCTGTTGACACGTACCCCCTTGGTGACCAACGAACAAGATCTATTTCGGGTCTTCGGCGATTCCACTCTCTCCTCGTCTACAAACTTCCAAAGTGCTTCCCCTCCGGAGTTGTAGATCTTGCGGCACCTGTCCCTCTTGATGATGAACGTTCCCTAATCACTTCGGGACTTCGGCAAGTCAATCCTTCTATGCATGGAAGGGTTGAGGACCATGTACTTTACTTGGATCGAACGAATGTCGATCCTCGATGCTCAGATCCAACGGCTGGGATATTTTACTCCTCGCGCTCTCCTTTCTTTTCATTGGACATTGATCTAACAATCCAGATTTCTCCCTGCAGCCGATATGCCGGTTGTTGTCGCTCCTCCTCCTAAGCTTATTTTTTCTCCCGGACTTGGAAAATTTCTAATTATTCAAAGGTTTTGGTCTTTGAAGCTTCACCTACGAAACCGATTTAAAGAGTCTTGTCTTCGCTTTTCCTCCTAATCTTTGACAATGAAGATTGTCTTCGACTCGGGCACACACTTGCACTCTGCGTGCAAACTTGCACTGTTCCTCCTGAGCTTTTGAATCTTGGAATAAGTTCACTTCTGTGTGCACTCCTTGCGTTATCTCTCTTGAGCTTTGATTACTCAAGTTCTAAGGTTTCAGTCCCTTTTCTCCTCAAAGGGATTCTTGGGCCTTCTCGACAAATTTTGCTTAATGCACGCTTGCATAGTTTTATAGAGTGTTCAACAAATCTGTGAGTACCCTCCTCTGATACTCTTCTCTTTGAAATCGACAAAGAGTTCTCTTTGTGAACGCTTGCACCTGCTCGATTCTCACTTGGCATAGCTCTACAGAGTTCTCAATGACTCTGTCTCTATGTGCTTTCTCTGCACAGTTTATCCTCTAAGGTATTCAACAACCTTGAGGTTTCCCCTAAGTTGTTATCACTCTGGTGCGCCCTCCTGGAACATTATTTTCTGACTCTCTAGAGTTTAGATGCGCACTCCTTGCTCTGGCTACAGAACCTATGATGTTCTATTGTGCACTCCTTTCACTGCCTAAAGAACCCATAACAATATTTTGAACTCAACGAAGATAAAGAAGTATATATTCCTACTGCAGATGAAACCTATCATGCATTTACAACATACATAAACACACATATATAACATTCATCAGATACACATAAACACACAGAAAGTTCATATGCTGGAAAAACTGCTTTCTTTCTATTAAGATGAATGTCTGATTACAATATGTGCAGGTTGTACTTTAATAGAGTCTCAGCTCTCTCAAGCTCTCTCAATAAACTATTCTATCTCCTATTTCCTCCTTCGAGGATTTTTAACTAACTTTTGACTGCCTCCTATTCAGTAACAATACTCCTCCAGCCGCCTCATTTGAGCATACAATGCATCTACATATACAAGAGGTCATCTAGGGTTCCCTCCGACTAGCTCTCCTATCGAAGTAATAACTAAAAACTACTCAATCTCCATTACATTAAAGTATGAGATTGAAACTCTCAGATCTCTCGTGATCATTCATTTTCCGAGCGTTTTTCTCTTCTTCAATCATCTTCTCAAAATGAATCTATAGGAAAACGCCAGCTTTTAGATTCCAAATAATTAAAAAGGCATGCTATGGCACTGAGTTTTCCCTCCACGTGGGCTTTGCTGACGATGCTCTTGCATCATACTCCACTGCTACAAAAATCATGAGCTCCTTCTCAAGGCTCCCTCTACTATGTTGTTGAGATCCTCCGAGGTCCCATACCTGAAATTGGAGTTGTCCACTCGCTTCTCTTCCTTGTTGTCTCTGTTTCCCTGCTACTCCTACAAGTCCTCTTTTGTTCCATCCTTCTCTGCTGACTACTTATTTTTTTGCTTCCAACATCAATCTCTTAATATCCTCTATTTCTTTGTCCAGCTGGTCCACTGGCTAGCTTTCCTCTTGCAGTCTACTCCATTGCATCTTCTCTCCATCAATTTCCAACTTAAATTGTTGGATAAGATGCCCTTGAATCTTTACCCTTCCATCCAAGGCCTCCATCTCTTCACATAGATCAACAAGGTCCATGCTATCTGTTGCTTCTTCCTCTATTGTAGGTTTGCATTCTACAGTTATCTCTTGCTCAGCTTCCTGGCTGAAATTTTCAAGCCATTCATCTGAATGCTCGTCTCCTTCTATTGTAGATCCCAATTCTACAGTTGCCTTATGTTCATCTCCTTGGCTGGAATTTTGAGAAATTCCACTGAATTCTCTTATTTCTCCATCTCTTGAGCACATTGAAATGTGTGCTCTTTCTCCTCCTTACCAATATGATCAATCTTTTTCTCTTTCTCCTTCATGTTATCTTCATTTCTTGTGGCACTAGCTAGCCATTCTACTGCAGATTTCAGTTCTGCAGTCTCACCACTGAGTTGTTTCTTAGCTTCCTCCTTTGATAGATTGACTTCTGTCGTCTCCTTATTTGTTGGTTCAACTCCAACTTCCTCCAGCTTCTCTCTAGGATGGTATGATCCTCCACTTGTTTCCAACTTAGCCTTTTGGATGTGCATGTTTTTCACTATCACCCTTATCTCCACTGGCTAGCTTTCCTCCTGCAGTCTACTCCGTTGCATCTTCTCTCCATCAATTTCCAACTTAAATTGTTGGATAAGATGCCCTTGAATCTTTACCCTTCCATCCAGGGCCTCCATCTCTTCACATAGATCAGCAAGGTCCATGCTATCTGTTGATTCTTCCTCTATTGTAGGTTTGCATTCTACAGTTATCTCTTGCTCAGCTTCCTGGCTGAAATTTTCAAGCCATTCATCTGAATGCTCGTCTCCTTCTGTTGTAGATCCCAATTCTACAGTTGCCTTATGTTCATCTCCTTGGCTGGAATTTTTGAGAAATTCCACTGAATGCTCTTATTTCTCCATCTCTTGGGCACATTGAAATGTGTGCTCTTTCTCCTCCTTACCAATATGATCAATCTTTTTCTCTTTCTCCTTCATGTTATCTTCATTTCTTGTGGCACTAGCTATCCATTCTACTGCAGATTTCAGTTCTGCAGTCTCACCACTGAGTTGTTTCTTAGCTTCCTCCTTTGATAGATTGACTTCTGTCATCTCCTCTTTTGTTGGTTCAACTCCAACTTCCTCCAGCTTCTCTCTAGGATGGTATGCTCCTCCACTTGTTTCCAACTTAGCCTTTTGGATGTGCATGTTTTTCACTATTACCCTTATCTCCAGGGCTTTTAGTTCCTCATACAACTCAAAAAAACCTATGATGTCTGCTTTCGTTTCTGTTGTGGGCTCCAATGCTGTAGTCATCTCCTGCTCAGCTCCCGGGCTGAAATGTTTGAGCAATTCGGCTGAATTCTCTTCTTCTACAATTTGCATGACTGTCTCCCTTTGCATGACTGTATCCTGCCAGTCCTTTCTTGGTCCTGGATTGTTCAACCAATCCTCCAACATCTTCAACTCTTTCTTTCATTGAGTGAGAAATTCAACTGAATTCTCCTCTTCCTCTTCTCCTTGGGAAGATTCTGATATCTACTCCTTCATCATGAAAATGAAAGTTGGTTGTCCTTCCTTTATTGCACCTACATCACAGACACAGTTAGATTTAAAATCATTTGGCCCCATGGCCTCTTTCTTGGATGCTTGTTGCACCACCTCCTCATGTGCAACATTTGTACTAGCCTCTGTTGGACTATTTGGCAGGAATATTTGAATTCCCCCAATGATCAAAAAGCATTTATGATCCTCCTCCACCAGCTCTCCTTGCTGATATGAACTCTCAGCTGAGTCCATGAGACCTTCAGATAGTTTCCTCTCTCCTTCCTTTTCCACTTGGCAATCTGGGATTTCTCTTCTGCCCTCCTGGTAGTCTATGAGATCTTCAATTGATCTCATCTCATTGCCCCCCTGGAAATATGAAAATTCATCTCTACCCTCCTGGCAGTTTATGAGACCTTTAACTGATCTCACCTCCTCCTCATCACTGAGGTTCCTCCCAATCTCTGGTTCACAGATGTGAATCACTTTCTCCTCTATGCCACTGAGGTTTTCAGCATGCCTCAACCACTTCCTCATTACTTGTTGCTGCCTTCTGGCTAACAACTTCTGGCCATGACACTTCACTTTCCTCTTCAAAGGCCATTCATATGTCTAGTGTACCTATGTCTCCTGCTGCATCTTCAATGCTAGCTTTTCCATATTTTCTCTTATCTCCATGAACTCCTTGTCTACTTGTTCTTTATTCATCTATTGGTGGTATTTATCTTGACCACACCTATGGTCTCCAGTAGCCATTTTCATCCTCTGCTTGACCTCCTGGCAAGTTTGTGAATTATTCTATTACATAGAGCATTTCCAATTTTTCCTTGCAGCCTACCTCGTTGTCCAATTGTTTCTATGTATGTGCAACCATCATCCACATAGCATCAATACTATGTCTTCTCCCTTTTCCTGTTGTCTACAGAAAAATTCAATCTCTTGATATTACTTGATGTAGTCAGACTATATCCTTCATCTCCTTCGCCTGAAATCTACAGACGAAAATCATCTCTGATACCACTTGATGCAGACCCCCCTTCTCTCCTCGAGGCTGCGCGACCTCCCGGTCTAGGATCGTTCAAATCAAGGAGTCGTATCGACTCTTTGGGCCTTTGCTAAACCCCAACTATGTTTACACAGGTCTCCTTTCCTTCTCTTGTGCAAGCTCTATCAAGCCCACAGACTCTTTCCTGTGCACTTATGAAATGACGAGTTTCATGCGCTATCTCCTTTTTCATTAGCCCCTTCCTTCATATGGCCCTAGGCTATGACCTCACGTAAGTATGTGATTGCGGGCGCAACCAAGAGTGGTTTGATACCAACCATCTTTTCTCCCCACAATTCGCTACAAAGCGCCACGTATCCCTTTGGCGTTACCATGGTTTCAATTGAAACCCGCTCTAAGAATTTTAAAGTTTGAGCATGTTTTGGCCCTGTAATCCACATTGACAGTCAATCTTCTATCCTCGGCGGTGTTTCGTGATCAACGACTAAGATCTGTTCTCTTTTTCTTCCTTCTCCCCAGAGCACGATATCCTAGATCTCCATGATCTGTCAACACGTGTCCCTTTTGATCAACGGTCGTGATTGATTTTGTATTTCAGCCTTCGGGAGTTTCAACTCTCAACTCCTGCTTCCTACGCATGACAATATTTCAAAGTGGAAGATCTACTGACACCTGTCCTCAACCAACGGATGGCTTAGATGAACTCTAAATCTTCGCCTTCGGGAGTTCTTGTTCAACACCTCCCCTTTCTTCCAGAGTGATTTCCCTGAAATGACAGATCATCTGCCACGTGTCCTCCTCAATCAACGGCTTTGCCTTTGCTTCAGGACTTTGTCCCTTTCAACCAGATCAACGGTCCTTCAGCCCCCTTCTTGATCAACGATCGAGTTCTCCTTATGGGTTTCAATGTTTTCCCCCTCCATTTTCCTTTGAAGTTCTAGATCTGGCAGCACGTGTCCACCTTCGAATCAACGATTCCCAGCTACACGATTATTCGACACGTACCCTATGGATTTGACAGTCCAGATTCTTTTCAGCTCTCTGGTTTTCGGGAGTTTCAAACTCTTATGCACTCATTCCTCCTAGAGTGCTTTTACCCGAAGACCCAGATCTGTTGACATGTACCCCCCTGGCGACCAAAGACCAAGATCTATTTCGGGTCTTCAACGATTTTGCTCTCTCCTTGTCTACAAAATTTCGAAGTGCTTCCCCTCCGGAGTTGTAGATCTTGTGCCACCTGCCCCTCTTGACGATGAACGATCCCTAATCACTTCGGGACTTTAGGAATTTGGCAAGTCAATCCTTTTGTGCACACAAGGGTTAAGGCCTGCATACTTTACCTAGATCAGACGACTATTGATCCTTTGCGCTCAGATCCGACGGTTGGGATCTATTCCTCCTCGCACTCTAAATTTTTCCCTGTAGTCGATCTGACGGTTGCTTTCGCTCCTCCTCTTGAGCTTCTTTGTTCTTATGGACTTGGAAAATTTCTAAGTGTTCAAAGGTTTTGGTCTTTGAACCTTCACTTGGGAAACCGGTTGAAAGAGTCTCATCTTCGCTTTTCCTCCCGAGCTTTGACAATGAAGATTGTCTTCGACTCGGGCACACANGTGTTATCTCTCTTGAGCTTTGATTACTCAAGTTCTAAGGTTTTAGTCCCATTTCTCCTCAAAGGGATTCTTGGGCCTTCTCGACAAATTTTTCTCAATGCACACTTGCAAAGTTTTACAGATTGTTCAACAACTCCGTGAGTACCCTCCTCTAATACTCTCCTCTTTGAAATCGATAGAGAGTTATCTTTGTGCACACTTGCACCTGCTCGATGCCCACTTAGCAGAGCTCTACAGAGTTCTCAGTGACTTTGTCTCTCTGTGATTTCTCTGCACAGTTTCTCCTCTAAGGTATTCAACAACCTTGAGGTTTCCCCTGAGTTGTTATGACTCTAGTGCACCCCCCCTGGCATGTTATTTTCAGACTCTACATAGTTCAAATGCACATTATTTTCTTTGGCTAAAAAACCTCCGATGTTCTGTTGTGCACTCCTTGCATTGCCTAAAGAACCCAGAACAATATTTCAAACTCAACGAAGATAAAGAAGTATATATTCCTACTGTAGATGAAACCTATCATGCATCTACAACATACATAAACACACACATATAACATTCATCAAATACACATAAACACATAGAAAGTTCATATGCAGGAGAAACTACTTTCTTTCTATTAAGATGAATGCCTGATTACAATATGTGCAGGCTGGACTGTAACAGAGTCTCATCTCTCTCAATCTCTCTTAAAGAACTATTCTATGTCCTGTTTCCTCCTCTAAGGATTTCTAACTAACTTGCGGCTGCCTCCTATTCAGTAACAATACTCCCCTAGCTGCCTCGTTTGGGCTTACAATGCATCTACATATACAAGAGGTCCTTTAGGGTCCCCTCCGACTAGCTCTCCTATCGAAGAAATAGCTAACAACTAATCAAGCTCTGTTACATTAAATTCTAAGAGTGAAACTCTCAGATCTCTCGCGATCATTCAGTTTCCGAGTGTTTCACTCTTCTTCAATCATCCGTTCAAAACAGATCTATAGGAAAACACCAGCTTTTAGATTCCAAATAATTAAAAAGGCGTGCTATGGCGCTGAGTTGTCCCTCCACATGGGATTTGCTAACGATACTCCTGCATCACTATGGAAGATTGGGTTGAAAGGACAACTTCAAAGTAATCCTAAATGGTACTCCAGGGAGAAGGTAGAGGAGAAATTTCCTCATCTCCTTCAATAAAATCTCTGGGACCAAAATCCTCCCTAAATGGGGAGGTATGATCTAAAATGGATCTATATATAATTTGTCTTCTATTTTGGCACTTTATGGGTGGAAAAATTGGAGCGATTAGCTTGTAGGGCCCATTTACTGGTAGGTCCTTCTTTGGTGATTTGGGGTCTAGAACCTTCTAAAGCCTATTTGAGGCCTTAAATGTCCATTTTTTGTGGTCAAAACTTTGTAAACAAAGTTTCTAGCCTCCCAAATCTATTCTACACATCAAAATATTTCCAATGGCATAAATATTATCTCAATTGAATTTTATATGTAGAATTTAGACCTCTCACAAGTTGAACTATCCCGTTGACTACCATGATATTGAGTGGATTCCACATCAACTCAAATTACTCAAACATGTGGATCTAGTCATGTGTGTACTTTCAATAAGATTCTAGAGGATCCAAAACCCTAACATTAATTGAGATTTACGGCATACAAAAACCCTAACCCTAGATGGCTATTAAGCTATGTTAAATATTGGGATACTAAGAAAGGAAGGGGTTCCATTCTTATTTTATTGTTTATTGTTCCATATTTGACAAAAGCATTTGGGAGTGGGATATTGAAGCATAACAAAGGAAGTAGAAGATCCTATAGCAACAATACTAGTCATAGTGTCCATGGAAACTGCATAGTGAGAGCCCCTTTCTTTGTATTTTCATTTCATAACTGAGAGAAAAAGATAAAACCATAGGCCTCACCTTCTAGCTAGGTTTTTCCTATATTAGGTTTTCCCAAGGTACATTTTGTGTCCATTGTGTGGATGGTGTGTTATTTTCTAAGCTTCTTTCATTTTAGTTTCAGTTTATTCATCATTTTCATGCATTAAGATAGTGATATTAAATCTTAGTATCGAGTAAAGCACTACATAATAATATATTACAAAAACTTGTAAGATCTATTGCGATGAACTGTTCTGGTGGAATATACAAAATAGTTTTAAAATGAACTATAATAAAATAAACCATCATAGTTCCATCTTAATTCCATATCTATCAAGCACCGAGAGGGATAAAATCCATTGAACTACAAACCTTTTTTTAGATTGAAAAACTTGAGGAAATGTTTGCACATCTAGGGATTTGATCGCTATGGGAAATTGACAAATCCAAAGTTAATATGAGTCTATCCTAGGATATGTGTAATGTTTGTTCCTAACATTGGCATGACACATAGACATAAGTCGACCTAAAAATAACACTAGACTATGTTTGAGATGTGTGACATAAATGAGAAACTTAAAGAAGGAAATGTAATAACTTTCTCTAATTATTGTTATTATGATATACACAAACATAAGGTAACTAGTGTTATTGTATTTGATGATCATAAGCTTGTCTTATCAATATTTACTAAGTAGAAAGATATAATAGATTTTTTTGATAATTCTTAGTTCCCTGTGAAGCTAAGAGGGAAATCTTGTACCAACCAAATTAAAACCATCACAACCTACTTCTTCCACAAATGCCTTTAACTTGTCAATATAAATACCAAAAAAGGTAGGGTACAAAGGACAACCTTTCCTACTCTTATATTGTAATTATGTCTTCTTACAAACCACCTTAATCCCCAACTTATCAATTACTTTTTAAACCCTTATCATAACAATGCTCAACTTAAAAGCAACATTTAGATCTTCTATTCTCTTCGGTAAGATATTTATAATCACCTTATCAAAAACATTCTTAAATTCAACGAAGTAGTCTAACTTAGCTAACAAATGACTGATAATTATGATCTTATAATTGAGAGGTTATCCTTTCCACCACTTTTAAAAATAAGAATGATGAGTATTTTAAAACAAAGTTCACGAAAACTTCTTTTTACTTCTCTATTAAAAGTCTATAAATACTATATATATAAATAAAGCCTCCATTTTTAAGGTTTTATGATGGACAACTTTTGTTTTTTTTAATAATTATGATCTTATAATTGAGAGGTTATCCTTTTCACAATTTTTAAAGATAAGAATGATGAGTATTTTAAAACAAAGTTCAGTAAAACTTTCTTTTACTTCTCTATGAAAAAGTCTATAAATACTATATGTATAAATAAAGCTTCCATTTTTTAGGTTTTATGATGGACAACCTTTGGTATTTTTAGCTTTTCTTTTTTATATATTTCACTTCAAACTCATTATCATTCAAATTAAAAACCTCTACCTTTTTAATAAAAATTGTCAAACATATAAATTATATAATCTATTAAAAAAAAATATACAAATACATTGTTAA